>NW_019379982.1:17794-28001 GCF_000648655.2 Copidosoma floridanum
ATTTTTTACAATAATAATACAGTAAATTTTCCAATTTAAATCAATATGACTTATTTTTAATCAACAATTGAAATGGCAATTTCTAAAGCTGGAAATTTAGATAACCCCTTTTTTTACTTACTGACGTTATTGAGCGTAAGTATAGATTATTTACTCTTAAATCAAAAAATATGACAAAGATAAATTTCGATACTGTAGTTTTCATCACATGAGTGCCATTATTCTTTGCTGATGCTATTTTGCAGACTAGACTATAAAGTAGTCCCTATTGGATGGCATTTGTGTAGCGGACACTTGTGAAAAGTAGTTAAAAAAAAATAATTTTCTGCAGTAGCGTTACAATGAACTTTATTTAATATGTTTCTGCCAAAGTACACACAGCAGTGCTTATTTTAATTTAGAATCAACTTATATAGTTTAACAAGAAAAGTGAAAATTTTTTTCTCATGGTCAAGATCGTTGTATTAAATAAACTCTGTTATATAAATTTAAAAACCATTTTAGAATACAATAAATGTTTAGCAGTATATTGCTCTTTAAATTGTTTATGAATCAAAACTATGAAAAAAAAATAATATAAACGTATAAATGTATACTTTTTTTTTGTAACAACTATCTCATGAAATGCAAAACAACTTAAATATTTTTTGAAATGATTTTTCACATTAAAAGAATATTACTCTGAAATCCATATTCACATGACGACAGATAATTTAAAGTAAAGGCTTTCTCTCAGCAAAAAAAAAGTAGCTAATAATGCATTTACATATAAATAAAAATTAAAATTTATTGTGAGTAAATTTAAAGTTATTCAATATATTTAATATTTAGACTTGTCAAGTAGGAGTAACTTGTCCTCGTCAGTTTTACTAAAATTCGTGAAAATATTTTTTTAAACATCACAAAAATTATTATCATTACATTTGTGACAAATAAATTATAATATAATTTTTAAAAAATCACATACGCAGTAAATAAGCTCTAATACATCAATTTTTTGAAAAATTAAAAATTTTATTTTTTATTTTTTAGAAACACGCAGTGAAAATAAACAAAAGTATGTTAAAAAAAAATATATACAAAATACATTCGATAAAACAAAAATCACGACATTCGTTAAATCCTGTAGATCTGTGTAAATGTGTATAAATATATGTCCCTTGCTTTGCTTAATAATTCATAACATAACTGAATCGTTGAGTATTCTCAAAGAAAACGTATTGATCGCTACAAATAAAAATAACGGCACTCGCATGTTTTATCGAATTAGAATGAATATTTTTTTGTCAATTAATACATTTTCTTACTTTTTTTTTTTATTGCAGCCCGTGGAAAAAATAGCACTTTTGTCGTCGCATTGTAATTGAGACGAGGGTAGATTCAACTGGACAGTAATTTAAATAACTTTATACGTAAGAACTCTGTTTTAATCCACTGATACGAAGTATTCGTTACAATTATTTTTTTTAATTTTTACAAAACCCTAATATCGCATGATTTTTTTGTTTTGTAGTTTACAATGATGAAGCTACCTTATTTATCTGTGGTATTATTTGTTGTGTCATTGGCTTGGGGTAAACAGTCAACAAACAATGCGAAAAATTATGTCGATATGATGACTGACATAAAAAAATTTTACGGAATCACCAGTACTGCAATAATATACAACGGCTTTGAAAGTAAGTGATCAAACGCGTGTACCTACAAATATATTCTCTTTTAATTGATAATTTGGTTTTTTTGATAACAGATGAGTACTTCGTGGTGTCAATGGTGAGAGATTTGTCCCGCAATTTACTCCATCGCAGTCAAAGGATCCGATCTACCAGAAAAATTCGCCCAAATAAAAGCACATTTAAGAACATTGTTTGCCGTACTTTTAAATACGAATAATGACTTTGACAAGTTCGTACACTTTGCAAAAGAAAACGATTTGTCCTCAAACGTGTGGTTTCTACTATTCTCATCAGAAATTACTCAAGACATGCAGAAGATCTGCCAAAATCCAAAGGAAAATTATTTACAAGTAAATTATGCCAGTCAAGTGCTGGTAAAATGCGGGGGAAATGCCGCAATCAAGGAATGGTATGGTATTGAATCGACAGCTGCGTCGTTTACACCTGAATTCCTTAAGTGGAAAAAGGACACAGGACTGATAGTTAAAAACAACCCAATTTTGTATGAGAGAAGAAAAAATCTCACTGGTCTTACAGTTACAGTTAACTTTAAGGTAACAAGTATACCTTATAAATATTTGTCATTTTCTTCCTATAAAAATGTTTTTATCTTAACAGAAAGTTTATTATGTGGTATTGCTTATAGCCAGATAAAAAGAGAATCACTGATTATGCTAAGCTCATCAAAGAGTTAGCATAAGATATGAATATAGTTTTGAAGAGTAAAAACATCTCACGGGAGACTTGCGATATTATTTCGATTGTGACAATGAGTTATGAAAACCTTAAGGAATTAGATATAACAATTTAAGCTATGGATTACCGACCAGCGTTATTTGTGAAAATACATGACGCAGACATTCCATGGCAGGCTTACTTCGAAGTAAAAAAAGTCTCAATCGTTAAATATTCATCATTATAAGATGTTGATAATTTTAATATATTAATTTATATGATACAGGTATTTATTGAGTCGATTTGGATTTATCTGATATTTATTGCCACAGTCATACCCATATTTTTTACAATAATGGCAGTAATGCATAATCGTCAAAATAACTTTAGATTAGCACTTCTTGATAGCTACATGTATGTTTGCGTATACTATACCATCAACAACACCTAGGTGATCTATTAATATAATTATTCGTCAACTAAAAATATGCCTGAATATATTGTTCAGTAAATATAAAAAAAACACAAACGTCAAAACAAGATTTCAAAATTTTCATGAACCAAATCGATAACATAAGATAATATGATTGCATGTTCACATTGCTTTTCGTAACGTATGTTTGGGATAATTAAGTTTGTATGGATACAGGTTAGTTGAATAGAGTACAATAACGCCACAATTGTTTTGTTAGGCATTATTGTATAGTTTACTAAATAAAACTTCGAAAAAAAATTAAAGGAAATCGGTGGTTCTTCACAGAAATAGAATCTTTTTTTATCAAAAAGTAGCACTACCATGTTTTTTTTTTTAAAAAAGAAATACTCTTACATTTTTTGATCTAATAAAACGTTGTCAAATAATTCATTTTTTTCCAGTATAAGAACTATCATAAAAATTGTCTACAAAGATTAAGTAATATATGTATATGGGCATAATTTGCTCGTAAGTGTGGAACTTTATTGCTTATTAAAAATTTGTTTATAGGATCAATAATATTGGCGTAATGAAATTAACCAAGCCTATCTTCTATTTTATATTAATTCGNTCAATTTATAAAATATATGTACCAAAAGGTTTATAAAACACTTAGCAAATTGAAAATAATTTTTTTTTTTCTAGTATTAAGGTTGTACTGGGTTTAAAGATAACTTAAGAGTCATTTATATTTCTTGATTTTGATTGACAATTATTTGATTTCCATAATTGTAAAGTTTTTTTATTATGCTACATTGACTTTTTCAAAATAGTAATGGGTACACTGTGTTCCATTATAATGACGGCTCAATTTAATATCGCTAAAACGGAAATGTATTCATATTGATTAAGTTCGGATTTGTTAAATAAATAATAGAATGAATTTTTATTATTTTAGAGTTTGAGTAACGATACGCTTCACAAAGTGAGCTTACTTTTAAAAAGTAAGGACGAACTACCGGAGACTTTCCAAGAAGCTTTAAAAGAGGTAAATATTAAAAAAAATTTATGTGAAGATATAGGTCAATAATACTGTACCAACTACGGTTTTGTGCAATAGTTAGTCTTCAAAGGAAAAATTTCCTGGTGTTTGAGTTGGACCTGGTGGTGGTCAGATATCACGACATTGGTTAAATCTTGTACAGCAGTGTAAATGGGTATAAATATATGTCCCCTGCTTTGCTTAATAATTTGTAATATAACTGAATCGTTAAGTATTCCCTAAGGAAATGTATTAATCGCTTCAAATAAAAATAGCGGCACAAGCATGTTTTATCAAAATAGAATGAATATTTTTTTGTCAATTAATACATTTTCTCACTTTTTTTTTTTTTTCATTGCATACCGTAAAAAAAGCATTTTTGTCGTCGTATTGTAATTGAGACGAGGGTTAATTTAACTGGACAGTAACTTAATAAACTTTATACGTAAGAACTCTGTTTCAATCAACTGATACGAAGTATTTGTTACAATTTTTTTTTTAATTTTTACAAAACCCTAATATCACATTATTATTTTGTTTTTTAGTTTACAATGATGAAGCTACCTTATTTATTTGTGGTATTATTTGTTGTGTCATTAGCTTGGGGTAAACAGTCAACAAACAATGCGAAAAATTATGTCGATATGATGACTGACATAAAAAAATTTTACGGAATCACCAGTACTGCAATAATATACAACGGCTTAGAAAGTAAGTGATCAAAAGCGTATACTTGCAAAATTATTTTCTTTTAATTGATAATTTGGCTTTTTTGATAACAGTCGAGTACTTCGTGATGTCAATGATAAGAGATATGTCCCGCAATTTACAGTACTCTATCGCAGTAAAAGGATCTGATCTACAGGATCTGAAAGGATGAAATAAACTGAACCTATCTTCTATTTTTTATTAATTTAAGGATTTACGATTAAACAGTACGTCATCAAAATTGGCGCAGTCATCACTATTTTTAACCGCTTACATTATTATCTCGGTATATTCGGGATGTTTTGCCAGCTTTTTGACAATTTTTTGACCAACAATACCATTTAAAAATGTGCAAGGACTAATTAAGGATGGGTCATATAAATTGATTATTTCCAAAAACTCTAACTTTACTCATTTATTCTATGTAATTTTAAATACTTTAAACTACCCGTACATTAGAAAATATAAATGAATGAATAAAAGACTGATGATTCATTATTTGCTTCGGGTCTGGGTAACGATACGCTTTAGAAAGTGAACGTACTGTTAAAAAGTAAGGAAGAACTACCGAAAAATTTTAAAAAAGCCCTAGAACAGGTAATTATTACAATAAGTTTATGTGTAGGTATAGGTCAATAATACTATACCAACTACAGTTTTGTGCAACAATATAGAAAGAAAAAAATTCTAAAATTGTAAGAATTTAAGGACAATATTTTTCAATGATTTAATAGAGAAAATACAGTGTTAAGGCTTATTAAAATTGTCTGTGGTAAGGGCACACTTTTGGCCATAGAGAAAACTTTACAAAATTTGAAGGAAAAACACTGAGATAGCTATAAACGACAGAATCGCGTAAGTTATCGTAATAAAAATTAATATTCAAGAAAATAAAAAGTTGAAACAATTTTCAAAGATAAGCCTTTTTTTATATCCAGCAATAAAAATGAAAAAAATAAGCTCTCGTGATATACGCCCCCAAGTATAAGAATAACTAATTCAGTAAAATAGTCATTTGGTAAAACGCATCCAAATATCCGGGAATCTTAGCACAAGTTTTTTACATTCAAACAGTAAAATTAACGAGTAAAGGTTAAGAAGTAAGTTACATACTGTTAAAGTATATCTGATTTAACACCTTTTCTACTACTTAACCGTCAGTGATTAATACAACAAACTAAACGTATCTATTGCATCTAAATAAATATAGTTTTTAGTATTTAAAATAAGAAAAAAAAAGAAATTCTAAATTACGTAAAAATTCCATTCCTAAGAACGTTTATCACTAGACTATCTAGATTTCAAGATTTCTCTTTACGTGAATAGATTGAAAAATTTTACGTAAACCATGGCAAAGAAAATCTACGTAATAACCTAGAAAAAAGCCAAGATATTTTGTTATTCAAGAAAAATATAACACACGCACGAATCGGCTAGAATCGCTTACAACATTTATAATAAAAATATTATTGGTACTCATAAAATCAATTCTTGTTTTATACTGATTAATTTTCTCTCTTATGATTAGTATTTTTTCTTTCTATAATTTAATAGATCAAAATGTGTAATTCTTCAGCACTATACTATTAAAAGGTATTTTTAATGTAGGTATGCAATGAAAGAGTGGCTTCCTATGGAATCAGTAGAATACAACATCGTGAAATTTTATTATTGTCATGCAAAATAGTAAGTTTTCCGCAAACTAAATGGAAACCAGTTGGTATTGGTTTTAAGAAAGGCCATCCTCTTTTTGGATTTTTCAATTATTTGTAAGTAATTTTGAATGAAAGTTATCGATGACTAGGAATTTTAATAAAAGTTTTTTTCAGCATAAAAAAAATGAGAATGAAGTATTACCTAAGTGAAAAATTAGATACTACAAGGAAACTGATAAAAGAGAGAATTTGTTTACATCTTTTGGTATCTGAGAAGTTACTCCACTTTTCGTACTTACGTTTATTGGATGCTTTTCTGGTATTCTTATATTATACTGTTTGAAAAATTGTACAAAAATATGAAATCAAAAATATCGAGAAAAATTTTAATGAAGAGAAAAAGGATAGTTGCACCTCTCCATACTCATATTGGGGAACCTTTTCGAGTATTAAAATCAAGAAAACGAAAAATATGTGCAGTCGAGGATGAATTTGAAAGTGTGCCTTTTCGTGATCAAGAAGACGAGGGGAAGATCAGAAGGGAGCCGCGAGAGCCTCCATTCTTGCCGTTCATTCTTTGAATTTCAGAAAAAGCATTATTTTATCAAAGTATATGTACCATAAAGTTTATAAAACAATTAGTAAATTAAAAATAAATTTTTTTTTTTCTTGTATTGAGGTTGTAGTGGTTTCAAAGATAACTTAATAGTTATTCATTTTTCTTGATTTTGATTGACAATATATTGATATCCATAATTTCAAAGTGTTTTATTATGCTACATTGACTTTTTCAAAATAGTAATGGGTACACTGTGTTCCATTATAATGACGGCTCAATTTAATGTCGCCAAAACGGATATGTATTCAGATTGATTATATTCGGATTGGTAGCTATATTAACTGCTACGTACTAATCATTTTAAAATGTATTATGAAAACTCATAGCATGATTTAATGTATAAGTGGAAACAAAAAAAAATCTTTATAAAATCTTTTTTCCGAAACCATATTGGCAATTCAATTACGATCAAATTGATAATAAATGTTTTATGTGACGTACACGAAAAGATTTGAAATAAAACGAATATAATTGAAACGTCTTTGTAGAAAAATGTTTGAAAATGTATCAAAGTTTCTGCTCATTTTTGCTTACAAAAATTATTGTAAGGCTTAAAAATGGTAGTTTTCCGACCTTGAGCGTTTTTTAAAGGCTGGTGTGCAGTCAGTAGGAAAAATAGGATCCGCCACATGTCTAAGTGCCATCGCTCCCTGGCTACCTTACGTCTCTACGGCATCAAAATAGTCTTGGAGACGACAGCACTTATCTGACAAAAACTAGTTTTATAATGTTAGTAATTAACTACGATTATATCTTGCTAAAATATTATATGCTTTATAGTCGCTAGAAAAATTCGCCACGATATTTTTATTAGAAAAATGTATTACTGACGTTTTTCGATCAAAGTTCAAAGAAGAAGAGCCAACTCACAAAACTTCGCGCAAGAGCAACGACCTTAAAAAAAAAAATAACAAAAAACGAGCTAGTTACCGGTATTCACTTTTTTTGATAAACTATTTAAATCCAAACAATTAACTTTAAATTAAATCAATCCATACTGCTGTCAAACCCTTTTCCAACTTCGACCGACTCATACAATCGCATACGAACCTTTTTCCGATTCACCCGATCGTCGTGCCAACGTTCTGTTGATATATTGTATTGAAGTGTTGCTCTTTACGATTACAATACAGATATATAATTACTCCATAACACTACTTATTCATCTTTGTACGTCATTTGTAGATTTATTAATTGGTAAATTTATTAAATGAATCTTTATCTCAATCTGTTGACTTTATCATTAGCTTTTAGAAAAGTTTATACTAATCAAACTATGAATAGTGAATAATCAATTCAATTTTTACTACTGTTAACAATGTATCCCGTATATGTATAACGGACCAAAAAGAACTTACAATGCTGATCACGGAATCCGAATGTTTACGTTCAGGTGATTATAATCTGTTTGTTAATTTTTTTATAAACATACTTAAATATTAGGGTAAGTTATATAAGAATTTTTAAACATTCTTAGAATATAACTTACTGAAAATAATTGGAAAAATAAATAAATACAATAATAAATAAAATAAATTATAAAACTTAATCGTACTATTGAATGATTTTATTATATTATTGAGTTTATCATTCATTCCTCACTTTTATGGCTAACCTTAATGTTAATTAAGCAGTGGACTGTCGTTTAAGTATCGGTGCGTAAAAAGCTCCTTGCAAAAACAGCATAAAACATACTTTCTTCCAAGATGTATTCGTCAACTTATAAATGTTTTAATTGATTTTATTTCTATAAGACATGTTTTCTACGTATTCCTGTAACATTTACAGATATTTACAGATTGTTAATGTTATGTTAATGCTATAGTTATAAAAACAAAAAGTAAAGGGGCTTCGTAATAAAATAAATCACATATTTTGAAGCTTTGGACCTGGGCTTGATATTTTTTAGTAACTTACTGTTGTCTTCACTCATGGGCCACTCCGTTAAGATTAAAACTATTTGGAAAAAACTAAATTGCTTCGACCTTTGGATTTTTCCGGGATTTTGCACTATTCGTCAATTTGGAAAATAGCCTAGTACAATTTAATCTCACTTTGCTATTTCTTTCAAAAGAAATTATCAAATAAGTCATTTAGTGTCACTACAATTCTTCAAACTCCTAAAAGATCACCCATTTTTTAGACTTAAGTTTCCAAATCTAGCACGTATTTTACGACTTCACAAATACGTAGTAACGCACGTCATACGCTATTAGTGACACGCACGAAACACGTAGCAACACTACACTCAACAGTTAGTATAGTAGTTGCTCTGTAGCCTTTGTTGAAGTTTAGTTAGACACTAGTAAAAATCACATATTATATTTGAAGAAAATGTCTGAAGAGAAAGACTCTTGTTATTCTCGAATCTCCCCACCTGATGAGAAAACAGAATACAGTTGATTGTCTATAACTTTCCGCAATACCTCCAATGATCATAGATCCCTTACCCTCACAGTTGGTGATTTTAATGCTAAGACAGAAAAGGACGATAAGGTATGATATACTTGGGTGTGACAAATCTTGCAATTTATGTACAATCGTTGAAAATTTTATACAATGGCGTTTTTGTAAAAAGATTTTTTCGAAGAATTGGACTGTACACGATTCACATGGGATGACATTATCGTAAAAGTAAGAAGACTTTTTTTTTTTTTAAGTTAAGTGAGTGTAATACATCAAGTAAATAAAAGTTCTACTAAACCACAAGTTTTCTTTCTTCGTAGGTTGTTGGTATGAACATAATAGTTGAGAAAAAAAAGAAACTCAAGACGGGGATAATAGTAAACCCAAAATAATCAAAAAGTATCTAATCGAGGACCAGTACGATTTGGACGAGGCCAAAGTGTTTTTTAACTGAAATAATGCCTTAGCTGTCTATGTGCCTCGTCAAATGTAAAATCACGAAGAGTCGAAAAAAAGGTGCATTGATGTTTTTTTAAATAATAAATTACCATATTATTATACTAAGAAGCATTTGATTTTATTGACAAAGTTATAGGAAAAAAATATAAAAGTTTTAATAATTTACGACTCAAATTAATTTTATATTGAGATTTTTTTGCTCAATATTTTTACATCAACCAGTTATTTTATCTATCAGATAGTATTTTCAGCATATTTTATGAGAATTAAGAACTGTACTAAAATAAAAATTTCATTACACTCAAAGAGATTATGTATTGGCTCATGATTGTATTGTATTGTACAAAAATTTATGTATACTCTTCGAGTGAGCAGCTGAGAGAGAGAAGCCATGTGTATTTAAAGTGGTATGTATTTTGTTGTTTGCTTTAAGAGGTTTAACTGCCGTTTTAACAGAGTAATTTTACTCATATCGTTAAAATAAATAAAATTCTCTATAGAAAGTATTTAGTCGTTAATTTTTTGTAACAAAATATGTGCAACACCGTTACG
>NW_019379982.1:30160-50539 GCF_000648655.2 Copidosoma floridanum
AAATTAAATTGTACTATTAAATGATTTTATTATATTGTTCTTGTTGTTAATTGTTATTGTTGTTTTATTGTATGATTTTATTATAATGTTTATCATTCATTCCTCACTTTTATGGCCAACCTTAATGTTAATTAAGCAGTGGACTGTCGGTTAAGTATCAGTGCGTAAGAAGCTCCTTGCAAAAACAGCATAAAACATATACTTTCTACTTTCAAGATGTATTCGTCAACTTATAAATGTTTTAATTGATTTTATTTCTAGAAGATATTTTTTCTTCGTATTTGTGTAACATTTACAGATATTTACAGAATGTTGATGTAATGTTAAGGCTATAGTTATAAAAACAAAAATTGAAGGGGCGTCGTAATAAAATAAACCACATATTTTGAAGCTTAGGACCTGGGCTTGATGTTTTTTAGTAACTTCCTGTTGTCTGCACTCATGGGCCACTCCGTTAAGATTAAAACTATTTGGAAAAAAACAATTTTCTTCGACCTTTGGATTTTTCCGGGATTTTGCACTATTCGTCAATTTGGAAAATAGCCTAGTACAATTTAATCTCACTTTGCTATTTCTTTTAAAAGAAATTATCAAATAAGTCGTATAGTGTCACTACAATTCTTTAAACTCTTAAAAGATCACCCATTTTTTTAAACTTAAGTTTCCAAATCTAGCACGTAGCGCTAACGACTTCACGAATACGTAGTAACGCGCGTCATAAGCTAGTAGTGACACGCACAAAACATGTGGCAACACTCCACTCAACAGTTAGTATAGTAGTTGCTCCATAGCCTTTGTTGAAGTTTAGTTAGACACTGGTAAAAATCACAAATTATATTTAAAGAAAATGTTTGAAGAGAAAGACTCTCGTTAATGTAGCAAGTGCCCACCTGATGAGAAAACAGAATACAGTTGATTGTCTATGACTTCCCGCAATACCTCCAATGATCATAGATTCCTTACCCTCACAGTTGGTGATTTTCATACTAAGACAGACGAGGATGATAAGGTATGATATACTTAGGTGACCAAATCTTGTGTTTAATATACAATTGATGGAAATTCTATACAATGGCGTTTTTGTAGAAAGATTTTTTTGAAGAATTGGACTGTACACGATTTACACGGGATGACATTATCGTGAAGGTAAGAAGACTTTGTTTTTTTGTTTTAATATGTGCAATCGAAGATGAAATCGAAAGTGCGCCTCCCCGTGATCAAGAAGACGAGGGGGAGATTAGAAGGGAGCCGCGAGAGCCTCCATTCTTGCCGTTCATTCTTTGAATTTCAAAAAAAGCATTTTTTTATTAAAGTATATGTACTATAAGGTTTATAAACTGATTAATAAATTAAAAATACATCTTTTTTGCCTTGTATTCGCTCCGAGCCGATGCAGAGGTTGCACCCCCTCTAGCCAAAATCAGGCAAAATTTCTTGCACGTAAACAAACGGTTTAGAACATATATACATACGTACAGCTGCTTGTGATTGGCACTTGGCAAGCTAGAGAGAGAACGACGATCCTCTCCTGCTGTCTTATTCAGCCAATCACAAGCAGCTGTACGCATGTATATATGTTCTAAACCGTTTGTTTACATGCAAGAAATTTTGCCTGATTTTGGCTAGAGGGGGCGAAACCTCTGTATCGGCTCGGAGCGAATAGAAATTGTCATTAGTTACAGTTTAAGTTAGAGTATTTTTTTTTTATATACAATAATTTGATTTCCTCAATTCTAAAGTGTTTTGTTATGCCACATTGACTTTTTAAAAATAGTAATGAGTACAGTGTAACTTATTATAATGATGGCTCGATTTAATACCGTCAAAACATTGTACTTGGATTGGTAGATATGAATCATTTAGTACATATTAATAATTAAGAAATTAATGAGAAAAACTCGTGGGATGATGAGAAGTAAAAGTGGAAACTAAAAATTCTCATAAAAAAGTCAGTGCGTTAGAAGTCGTTTACGAAAACGGTAAAAAACGTACCTTACTCCAAGATATATTCGTCAACTTATGAATATTTTATATTAAATTTATTTCTAGAAGACTTTTTATCTACGTATTCGTGTAACATTTACATATATTTACAGAAACTTAATGTAATGTTACCGCTATAGTTATAAAAACAAAAAGTAAAGGGGCTTTGTGATAATATAAACCACATATTTTGAAGCTCAGGACCTGGGCTTGATATTTTAAAGTAACTTCCTGTTGTCTGCACTCATGGGACACTCCGTTAAGATTAAAACTATTTAGAAAAAAATAATTTGCTTCGACCTTTGGATTTTTCCAGAATTTTGCATTAATTCTTATTTTGGAAAAAAGCCCAGTACAATTTAATCTTACTTTTCGTCCCTCGGGCAGAGTGCTTTCCGCCCTAGGGCACACTTTCCGCCCTCGATACAAAAAATGTCGTTCTCACCACGGGCAGAAACATACAACAACCGCGCCCTTCGGGCGCGCAAGTTGTACTTTCTGCCCTAGGTAAGAAATATACTATTGCTTTCGTATTATTTCTTTTAAAAGAAATTATCAAATAAGTCATTTAGTGTCACTACATTCTACAAACTTTTAAAAGATCACCCATTTTTTTAGACTTAAGTTTTCAAATCTAGCACGTAGCGCTGACGACTTCACGAATACGTAGTAACACGCGTCATACGCTATTAGTGACGCGCACAAAGCACGTAGCAACATTACAATCATCAGTTAGTATAGTAGTTGCTCCGTAGCTTTTGTTGAAGTTTCGTTTTACACAGGTAAAAATCACAAGGTATATTTAAAGAAAATGTCGGTCGATGAGTTTTCGCATCGTATGCTTGAGAGCTACCCACCTGATGTGGAAACAGAAAACAGTGGATTGCCTATTACTTCCCGCAATACCTCCAATGAGCCTAGATTTCTGACCCTCACAGTTGGTGATTTTCATACTAAGACCGAAGAGGATGATAAGGTGTGATATACTTGGGTGTGACAAATCTTGCAATTTATGTACAATCGTTGAAAATTGTATACAATGGCGTTTTTGTAAAAAGATTTTTTTCGAAGAATTGGACTGTACACGATTCAGACGGGATGACATTATCGTAAAGGTAAGAAGACTTTTTTTTTTGTTTTAAGTTAAGTGAGTATAATACATCAAGTAAATAAAAGTTCTACTAAACCACAAGTTTTCTTTCTTTGTAGGTTGTTGGTAGGAATATAATAGTTGAGAAAAAAAAGAAACTCAAGACGGGGATAATAGTAAACCCAAAATAATCAAAAAATATCTAATCGAGGACCAGTACGATTTGGACGAGGCCAAAGTGTTTTTCAACTGAAATAATGCCTTAGCTGTCTATGTGCCTCGTAAATTGTAAAATCACGAAGAGTTGAAAAAAAGGTGCATTTATGTTTTTTTAAATAACAAATTATCATGTTATAATATTAAGAAGAGTTTGATTTCATTGACGAAGTTGTATTAAAAAAATTTTTAGTTGCATTTTTAATAAATAACAACTCACATCAATTTTATATTAACATTTTTTTTGCTCAATATTTTTACATCAACCAGTTATTTTATCTATCAGATAGTATTTTAAGCATATTTCATAAGGATTAGAAACTCTACTAAAGTAAAAATTTTATTACACTCAAAGAGATTATTTATTAGCTTATGATTGTATTGTATTGTACAAAATTTTGTGTTTACCGTTCGAGTGAGGAGCTGAGATAGAGAAGCAATATGTATTAAGAGTATGTTTTTGTTGTTTTTTTTTAATAGTTTGACTGAAGTGTTGATATAGTTATTATACTCAGATAGGTAAAATAAGTAAGACTTTCCATATAGGGTATTTAATCTTCATTTTATTTTAACAAAATATATGTAACACCGTTACGTATACGTTACTTGTATATCTATATAGAGAGTTTTATTTATTTTTCCAATATGACTTTCATTAATCTTCACCAAGTAAAGGCTACCACAAGTAATTAATTACTTTACTGTTTACTTTGATTTTTTTTTTTTTTTTTCATTTCTTTTAAGATACCCTTCAGCTCCCTATAAAAATTTTATTTAAGGTCCTATTAGACTACTACTTACTTATTAGACTAACCAATTTTTTGTCTTCTGAAACGATGTATCATTCATATTTTGCACACCCAATGGTATTAATATTCTTGCAGGTGCTGGTTGTAATGTGTATAAATTAAAGCCATATTTCCTTACAAAATCATTTCTCGAAACATCAGTGACGTCATTTTGTGGTGTTCANAAGCCGCCAAAAGTTGGGTAGCTGGTTGCTTGCGCTCCGATTTTAAGAAAAGAAGTTAGTTGAGCCTAAGAGTGTCCTACGCCCGCACCAACCGCACTGAGGCACGACGTCAGAGACCGCAGCTACAGATCCAAAGAAAAAACCGTGTTCTGGTTGATCTCCTAGAGGACCAGGTATAGCAGCTCGAGGCACAATCCGCGTAACAACGACAAGGGAAGGACCACTTCCCTGCATGGTCAAGGAGATCCTTGTCAGAGTTCTACACCCAAGACGTCAAACTAAGGCCAGCCTGCTCGGGCTGTGCAAAAGGTACCGTTTCCTCTGTCTCTCTGCGATGGTGCCCTCCAAAAAGAAAAACAAAATACGTTTACGCCCCGACCAAGAAACATAAGAAACCGCGCTGTTAGATTATGCGATATTTTGGTTTTCTTTGTTTTCAGTAGAATTTCGCGATTTATATTTAATGTGACGCGTCGAAATAATTGACTAACGATGAATGCTGTAAGCCGTATAGTAGATATAATTCAGAGATTTATTTATGAATAAATCAAGAAAGTGTAATATAATCTAATATAATCTGTTCACGTTTATTTTCCATACGTTCTCACCAAAATCCCTGTCTCAAGAGTCTCTCAAATTTCTTCATAATCCAATAAAACATCTTTACCATACCATACTTAATATATATATTGTGTTGTCACATCACCTAGTAATTACAACTTGGTTTTTCTTGAGCGAAAATTTTTTTATTTATGTACTAGTTGATATTTCGTCATGTCATGAAGACCTTATCAA
Organism: Copidosoma floridanum; assembly: GCF_000648655.2. The sequence continues at coordinate 35,218 of NW_019379982.1, forward strand.
GTCTCACTTTTATACGCAAAAACCTCGCGCACTATAGACCAACAGGCAATAGCCGTTGTCCGTCGGTGTGAACCTACAGTTTATGATCGAAAAAGTTATTTTCTTTATTTATAACATGCTTTCTGTGTAAAATAAAACTGTTGGTCTATAGTGCGCGAAATTTTTTCGTCAATAAGAGAGTTTTGAGAAGGTCTTCATGACGAGACAAAATATTGACTAGTATATAAATTAAAAAATTTTTTCCCAAGAAAAACCAAGTGGTGTTTTATCGTTAATGTAAGCCCTAAATAATGTTGAAGTTATCAAAAAATGAGCAAGTGGAAATTCCGAGGGAGTTATTCTTTTCTAAGGGCATATTTCTTTACAAAATCAATTCTCGAAATATCAATGATGTCATTTTGTGGTGTTCACATTACTAAAAATACTGGGACTAAGCAGTGAAAGATGTCACTCGAATTTCTATTGTTTAAACTTATCAATCGAGCGATAGCCTGATGAGGTGAATGTTCGATACGTATAAAGTATTAAAGTATTAATAAAGATGTTGAAAAATAGTAAAAAAAAAAAAAAAAAAAAAAAGGCTAGTTAAGACAATGAAGAGTATAGACGCTTTACAACAAAATTAGCATAAAATTTTAGCACTTCAGACTTGATATGATGTGTAGTTGTTACTTCATATCGGTCGTTTTCTCACATGGGCCCCTCATCGAGATTGATAATATTAAGATAAAAAGTAGTTTCCATGAACCATTTCCCTTATCAGGATTAACACATTATTCGTCATTTAAAAAAAGTAACACTCGAGACTTGGTTTTTTTTGTGTCAATTTTTGGAAAGACCTTGTAAAATAAGCCTTTTAGTCCTGAAAAACTATTCCAAAAATGAAGAACATCACCTCTTTTCTTAGGCATTATTTTTAAATGTTGCACGTGGCGCTATCTACCTGTAGTATCTGATACGTGTATAGTAACATATATTATGCACACATTACCAATGACCTACTCTATAAACGTCGTCAGTTGCTCCTCAGACTTAGTTAAAGTATACTGCGNAAACAAAGACTTTTCAAACTCGTAGGAAAACTACTGTTTTTCACATTTCATTTCTGTACAGGTAAAAAAATATTACTGTGAGATCATTACGTAAGCATGAAGGACTATGATTATCACATATTTTGCGAGTTAATATACGTATGTGTACATATATATTTATATATGCATACGTAAATAATACATGGTTTGTCAAGAGGATACATGCACATACAATTTCTTGGGGGACGGGACTGCAATGGTGTTACCAAATTTTACTCAGAAAATATATTAATTATACATTATATCGCAGGCATTATTTATACATTATGTATGTGCCGAGTTGACAACCATAAACGACAAAGCCGTGAAAGGGAACTGTAATTATTTTATTCTTTTTATTTGCAATTTAAGAGATTAAAACAATCATTTACACAATAATAAAAAATCAGCACCATATCACCTTTAAAAACGCTGGCTACGGGCTGCCGAAGAAAAGCTGATAACATGAAGCCAACGTGTATTGTACTGATCATAAATATAAGTTCGCACTTAACGCGAGAAAGAGAGGAATTTAGAGTCAGTGCCATCTAGCGGGTGGTTATTCTGGAGAAAACTCGTGGCTCAGAAACCCTACGGACGTTTTTTATTGTAATTGACAAATAAAAGCACAACTCAGATTGCGCCGTTTAAGATTACGTTAAAGAAATCTGAGTTGTGCTTTTTTCATCCTGCGATAAACTTAGGCTATATTTAACAATCCAGACGAAAAAAAGCTCAAGTCAGATTTCTCCATGTAATTTTAAATAGTGAAATATGAGTTGTGCCTTCCTTCGTCACTCGAAACAAAAAACTTCCGGAAGGTCTCAGAGCTACAAGATTTCTCTAGAATAACCACCCACTAATAGTGCTGATTGTAAACGGAGTGGGAGTATGGCAGTCTATTGTCGCGATTCCAATAGACCATTCGCTATAGCGGATATTAGCCACTTCTACCAGTGGTGGCAATTTTTTTAATTCGTAGAGATCCAAAACAATTCGTCATATTTCATTCTAGTCAAGAATGATGTGGTAAATTTAATAGTCCCATATAGTTTGTTTTATAAACCAGCTGCAACTTCAACCAATTGATTAGTAATTATAATTTGATGCCTAAAGGTGTCATTAATGGCAAGATTAAAATATATCTTTGTCTTAAAAATCGACCTCTTTTGAAAGAAATCCACTAGGAATACTTGCTAGTAAGTCATCTCGATATATTCGGGATGTTTTACCAGCTTTTTGACAATTTTTTCCCCAACAATACCATTTGCAAATGTGCAAGGATTAATTGAGGATGAGTACTAAATTGATTTTTTTCTTAAATGTTACCTTTTTTAATTTATTCTATGTTATTTTATACACTCAAAACTACCGATACATTAAAAATATAATTATATGAAAGAATGATGAATTTTTATTATTTCAGGGTTTGAGTAACGATTCGCTTCACAAAGTGAGCTTACTTTTAAAAAGTGAGGATGAACTACCGGAGACTTCACATGAATCTTTAAAACAAGTAATTATTACAAAAAGTTTATGTGAAGATATGGGTCAATAATACTGTACCAACTATAATTTTGTTCAAGAAATAGTCTAACAAGGAAAAATTTCCTTTTCTTGTTTGAATATAATGAATGTACCTTGCGAAGATTTGTTAAAAAAAATATTTTGTTGAGGATTCTTAAAATTGTCTGAACACACGCACGTATTGGCTAGAACTTTTTACAATATTTATACAAAAAATAATTTTTTTTTATATACTGGATATTTTTCTCAAATTTTCTCTACTAAAACTAAATTTTTTTCTTCTATGATTTCCTAAATCACAATTTAATATTCTTTATCATTATACTATTAAAATGCATTTTCAACATAGGTATGCTATGGAAGAGTAGCTTATTAAGGAATTAGTCAACTACAACATCCTGAAATTCTTTTATCATCATGCAAAATACTACGTTTTCTGCAAACTGAATGGAAACCAGTCGGTGTTGGTTTTCAAGAAAAGCCATCCTCTTTTTAGATTTTTAATTATTTGTAAGTATTTTTAAATAAAAATTATCGATGACCAGGAATTTCAATAAAAGTTTTTTTTCAGATAAAAAAAAATGAAAATGGGGTATTAGCTGCATTGAAAAACAGATATTACAAGGAAACTGATAAAAAAGAAAATTCGTTTACATCTTTTGGTATCCAAGAGGTTACTCCGCAGAAAAGATTCTCAAAACAGGCCATTTATATTAGGAATTATGTATATGGATGTTAGATCAATGTTTTTATAGTATCTAGTTTCACCAAATATCAGAAGTATTGTTTGTGTCTAAAAAATATTTTTCCTATATATGTTAGTATTTTCTGTCGTTCGTAGTTTGTGGTCAAAATTGATGAATAATGAGATTTTGGAGTTTCCATTTCTTTACTTTGTTTCTAGTCAAATAATTACCAAGTGTCACTTGCTGATAGAAACATCATCTTATCTACGTCGAATACCAAAATACTCACGCGCTAACAGAGGCTCACTATTTTCCACAGAATCGAAAAAGTTTTTCGACAATTTTTTCACCAACGATACTATTTGAAAATGTGCAATAATTAATTAAAGATGTGTCATATAAATTGGTTATTTTGAAAAAGTCTAACTTTGCTCATAAATTTTATGTAATTTTAATTACTTTAAACTACCCGTACACTAGAAAATATAAATGAATGAATAAAAGACTGATGATTTATTATTTTCTTAGGGTCTGGGTAACGATACGCGTCAGAAAGTGAACGTACTTTTAAAAAGTGAGGAAGAAGTACCGGCAACTTTTCATGAAGCTATGGAACAGATAATAATTACAATGATTTTATGCGTAGGTATAGGTCAATAATACTGTACCAACTATAGTTTTGTGCAATAATATAGAAAGAAAAAATTCCTAATATTGTACTAATTTAAGGAATATATCTTCCAATGATTCGATAGAGAAAATATATTGTTAAGGATTAGTAAACTTGTCTGCGGTAAGGGCACACTTTTGGCCATCGAGAAAACTTAACAAAATTCAAAGGAAAAACACCGAGATAGCTATACAGGATCGCGTACAAAAGGTTATCGTAATAAAAGATAATATTCAAGAAAATAAAAAGTTGAAACAATTTTCAAAAATGAGCCTTTTTTTAAATCCAGCAATAAAAATTAAAGAAATAAGGATTGCTCTGGTGATATGCGCCACCAAATGTAAGAACTACTAATTCAGTAAAATAGTCATTTAGTAAAATGCATCCAAATAACCGGGAATCTTAGCACAAGTTTTTTACATTCAAACAGTAAAGTTTACAAGTAAAGATTAAGAAGTAAATTACATACTGTTAAAGTATATCTGATNGTAAACAAACGGTTTAGAACATATATACATACGTACAGCTGCTTGTGATTGGCACTTGGCAAGCTAGAGAGAGAACGACGATCCTCTCCTGCTGTCTTATTCAGCCAATCACAAGCAGCTGTACGCATGTATATATGTTCTAAACCGTTTGTTTACATGCAAGAAATTTTGCCTGATTTTGGCTAGAGGGGGCGAAACCTCTGTATCGGCTCGGAGCGAATAGAAATTGTCATTAGTTACAGTTTAAGTTAGAGTATTTTTTTTTTATATACAATAATTTGATTTCCTCAATTCTAAAGTGTTTTGTTATGCCACATTGACTTTTTAAAAATAGTAATGAGTACAGTGTAACTTATTATAATGATGGCTCGATTTAATACCGTCAAAACATTGTACTTGGATTGGTAGATATGAATCATTTAGTACATATTAATAATTAAGAAATTAATGAGAAAAACTCGTGGGATGATGAGAAGTAAAAGTGGAAACTAAAAATTCTCATAAAAAAGTCAGTGCGTTAGAAGTCGTTTACGAAAACGGTAAAAAACGTACCTTACTCCAAGATATATTCGTCAACTTATGAATATTTTATATTAAATTTATTTCTAGAAGACTTTTTATCTACGTATTCGTGTAACATTTACATATATTTACAGAAACTTAATGTAATGTTACCGCTATAGTTATAAAAACAAAAAGTAAAGGGGCTTTGTGATAATATAAACCACATATTTTGAAGCTCAGGACCTGGGCTTGATATTTTAAAGTAACTTCCTGTTGTCTGCACTCATGGGACACTCCGTTAAGATTAAAACTATTTAGAAAAAAATAATTTGCTTCGACCTTTGGATTTTTCCAGAATTTTGCATTAATTCTTATTTTGGAAAAAAGCCCAGTACAATTTAATCTTACTTTTCGTCCCTCGGGCAGAGTGCTTTCCGCCCTAGGGCACACTTTCCGCCCTCGATACAAAAAATGTCGTTCTCACCACGGGCAGAAACATACAACAACCGCGCCCTTCGGGCGCGCAAGTTGTACTTTCTGCCCTAGGTAAGAAATATACTATTGCTTTCGTATTATTTCTTTTAAAAGAAATTATCAAATAAGTCATTTAGTGTCACTACATTCTACAAACTTTTAAAAGATCACCCATTTTTTTAGACTTAAGTTTTCAAATCTAGCACGTAGCGCTGACGACTTCACGAATACGTAGTAACACGCGTCATACGCTATTAGTGACGCGCACAAAGCACGTAGCAACATTACAATCATCAGTTAGTATAGTAGTTGCTCCGTAGCTTTTGTTGAAGTTTCGTTTTACACAGGTAAAAATCACAAGGTATATTTAAAGAAAATGTCGGTCGATGAGTTTTCGCATCGTATGCTTGAGAGCTACCCACCTGATGTGGAAACAGAAAACAGTGGATTGCCTATTACTTCCCGCAATACCTCCAATGAGCCTAGATTTCTGACCCTCACAGTTGGTGATTTTCATACTAAGACCGAAGAGGATGATAAGGTGTGATATACTTGGGTGTGACAAATCTTGCAATTTATGTACAATCGATGGAAATTTTATACAATGGCGTTTTTTTAGAAAGATTTTTTTGAAGAATTGGACTGTACACGATTCACACGGGATGACATTATCGTGAAGGTATGAAGACTTTTTTTTTTTGTTTTAAGTTAAGTGAGTAAAATACATCAAGTAAATAAAAGTTCTTTTAAACTACAAGTTTTTTTTCTTTGTAGGTTGTAGGTAGGAACATAATAGTTGAGGAAAAAAAAGAAACTCACGACGGGGATAATAGTAAACCCAAAATAATCAAAAAGTATCTAATCGAGGACCAGTACGATTTGGACAAGGCCAAAGTGTTTTTCAACTTAGATAATGCCTTAGCTGTCTATGTGCCGCGTCAAATGTAAAATCACGAAGAGTCAAAAAAAAGGTGCATTTATGTTTTTTTAAATAACAAATTATCATGTAATGATATTAAGAAGCGTTTGATTTCATTGACGAAGTTGTATTAAAAAATTTTTTAGTTGCAATTTTAATAAATTACAACTCACATCAATTTTATAATAACATTTTTTTTGCTCAATATTTTGACATCAACCAGTTATTTTATCAATCAGATAGTATTTTAAGCATATTTCATAACGATTAGGAACTTCACTAAAGTAAAAATTTCATCACACTCAGAGAGATTATTAATTAGGTTATGATTGTATTGTATTGTACAAAACTTAGTGTTTACCGTTTGAGTGAGGAGCTGAGATAGAGAAGCAATACGTATTAAGAGTATTTTTCTGTTGTTTTTTTTTAATATTTTGACTGAAGTGTTGATATAGTTATTGTACTCAGATAGGTAAAATAAGTGAGACTGTTCATATAGAGTATTTAATCTTCATTTTATTTTAACAAAATATATGTAACACCGTTACGTATACGTTACTTGTATATTTAGATAGAGATTTTTATTTATTTTTCCAATAAGACTTTCATGAATCTTCACCAAGTAAAGGCTACCACAAGTAATTAATGACTTTACTGTTTACTTTTATTTTTTTTATTTTTTTATTTTTTTCATTTTTTTGGGGATACCCTTGAGCTCTCTATAAAAATTATATTTAAGGTCCTATTAGACTACTTCTTACTTATTAGACTAACCAATTTTTTGTCTCTTGAAACGATGTATCATTCATATTTTGCACACCCAATGATATTAATATTCTTGCAGGTGCTGGTTGTAATGTGTATATATTAAACCATATTTTCTTGTAAAATCATTTCTCGAAACATCAGTGGCGTCATTTTGTGGTGTTCATGTTACTAATAATACTGAAACTAAACTGTAAATGATGTCATTCGATTTTTCTATTGTTTAAACATATCAATAGAACGATAGCGGTAGTACATGTTTGGTAATTACGTAATATATAGAGTATTAAAGTCGATAATAGATGTTAAAATACAACAAAAACGGTTAGATAGGAAAAAGAATTGATTACATGTGTTGTTGTTACCAATGTAAAAAAACCTTATAAAATTTTTATATTGTACTACTATGTGTCAAAAAAATGTTCAACAAATTGGAGTAAATTTATAGGGTATTTCCATGTCCCGGATAATTTTATTGTTTACACGTATTATTGTTCAAATAATGTAGTCAAATGATATCAACATTTAATAAAGTGAATTCACGTCGAGTAAATTTTAGTAGTCAAAAATTATATTAGTAGAAAATTTGTTATCCGCAATCAAATTTAAATTCTTCAGATAACTTTTTATCGATAAAGTGTGCACGGAGCGATGCTTGGACATAATAAAAATGAGCTATTGACTCGTTAATAAGGTTTTTGGCAGTGATAATAGAAAACAGCTTCTGCTAGTAAAATATTGATTCAAGTATAATGTATACATTTGTACTTGGTCAATCGTAATTGGACTTCATGAATAATAGTATTAATACCGCCTTTTGCATAGGAATATTATACACATTATTAGTAAGATTTCATATTTTTATTCTGGAAAGTAGAAATGCTTTTTGAAACTGATGAAAAACAAAAAGTCCCTGCTGGACTACCCCATGCTAATGTGAGTGTACATCATGTTGGCATCAAATGTGAATCTGCATCCGCTGAAGTTGAGTTTAGCAGTTCGATCAGGTTCAATGATCGGACTATACTTGTGTAAAAAAACTTTAATGATGCACTTTTAAAAATCCCATGTGAAGTATAAAATGCAAGATAGCTTTGATTATACCCATGTAAAGAGTATTTGTATAGGTGGTTACCATGAAATAAAATCCCTTATATTTTGTAATTGGGTCGCCCTTTGCTTTTTGAAACGATTCAGCTGTCCCATACTTTTTTTTTCTTGATTTTCTTTTTTATTTAATCATCTTTCTGAAAGATTCTTTTTGTCCAAATACGTAAAATTACTTTATTTACATTTTATTTCTGTACAGGTAAAAAAATATTACTGTGTGATCATTACGTAAACACAAAGGACTATGATTATTACATATTTCGCAAGAGAATATACGTATGTGTACATATATATTTTATGTATGCGTACGTAAATAATACATGGTTTGTCAAGAGGATACATGCACATACAATTTCTTGGGGGACGGGACTGCAATGGTGTTATCAAATTTTACTTGGAAAATATATTAATTATACGTTATGTTGCACGCATTAAATATACATTATGTATGTGTCGAGTTGACACATATAAATGACAAAGCCGTGAAAAGGAACTGTAATTTTTTTATTCTCTTTATTTACAACTTAAGAGATTAGAACAATTATTTACTTAATAATAAAAAACAAGCACCATATCACCTTTAAAAACGCTGGCTACGGGCTGCCGAAGGAAAGCTAATAAAATGAAGCTAACGTGTATTGTACTTATTATAAATATAAGTTCGCACCTAACGCGAGAAAGAGAGAAATTTCGAGTCAGCGCCATCTAGTGGGTGGTTATTCTCAAAAAAAAACTTGTGGCTCAGAAACCCTACGGACCTTTTTTTTTAGGTGACAAAAGCACAACTCAGATTGGGCCGTTTAAGATGACGTTAAAGAAATCTGAGTTGTGCTTTTTTTAACTTCCGATAAACTTAAGCTATGTTCAACGGCCCAGACGAAAAAAAGGGTAACTCAGATTTCGTTATGTAATTTTAAAAAGTAAAATATGAACTGTGACTTTCTTCGTCACCTGAAACAAAAAACTTCCGTAGGGTCTTAGAGCTAAGAGATTTCTCGAGAATAACCACCCACTAATAGTGCTGATTGTAAACGGAGTGGGAGTATGGCAGTCTATTGTCGCGGCTTCAAGGATTGTTCCACAATTCTCCACAGAAACGAAAAAGCGGACACATTCCATCGACTCCCTAAACCGCAAAAGAGACACCCTTTGATTAACAGAGCCCATGTCAGAAAAAAAAATAATAACAGTAAACGAACGTAGAACAGAAACACTTTTAGGCCATAAAAAATTTAATTTGAAAATATTATAGGCACAGCTGCGTAGTGAAGAGTAGACCAAAATTGAACGGTCATGCAGAATGTACGCGGTATTTACGCGCGACAAAAAAGGAAAATGCAAAGTTTTCCTCAACCCAATGTTAATTTTTCTACTCTATCTCTTTAGAAAGGTATGGGTAAGAATAAACGACATTTAAACAAAAGCTTTATGAAAGTAAGGGTGTCTATATATATTTTTTCTTACCTGCGAAAAAATTAAAAAAGTATGGCGATGGAAGAAACCATTAATTTTTTTTCACAAGTTTTTTTCCTCAATTGAATTTTTTCCGTTTAATTGAAAAATCTGTAGTTATATTAATTTTATATGAATGAATTACATATATTTATTATTATGACTTACTGGTATGAGCTTGAGTCCAGAATGTCTTATAAAAATCAACCAATTTGTCAAATATCTATTACCTACACTGTTTCTTAAGATACTTCTAGCGCGAAAAACTTAGAAAATTTTAAGGTTCGAGGAATCAGTGGCTAGACGCGTATCATAAAGTTTTTTAGAAAATTGTCTTATTATTATTCAGATTACTTTTTTGTAATAATTTTAGACACTTAGAATATGTATTGTCTTACATCATGCGTATTTAAATTTATAACGTTTTTTAAAAAACTTAATATAAGACAAAAGGTGGCTTAACCTTTTTTTTCCTGTCAAAATAAATAGTTAATGATAAATGAAATACCGCAAAAGTTTAAAATATTAATTTGATTTAATGTTCGAACAAACAGTCCTAAAATAAATATAATTTTTTTCTGTCATCATTAAAAAACAATTATTTACTGTTTTTTAAGTTTATAAATTAATATTTTTGCAAACTTCGAAAACATCAAATAATATTCCCAAAGCCATTATTGGCTATTAAGATAATTTAAGTAACAAATGTGAATCAAGGGATTAGTCTGAGCTGATTCATGTCATGGTTAATGTTATTATTTAATATTTTTCAAAATTTTTGGCTCGTCTTATCTTTTGTGTCAAACAATATTTAATTGAAAAATTGATGATGTAAGTTGCAAGGTACATAAAAAAAAGTAAATATTCAATAATTTATCTTTAAATCGGTAGATTAGGAAAAAAAGCAGAAGCTATAAAAGATATGTGTAAAATATCAGTTTAAAGTAATTGTCATAATTTAATCTGAAAAGATTATTTTCTATAAATGTTCGAATGGTAAGGATATTACTGCCATACTACTGTTCTAATATCTATAATAGTATTTTTGACTTAAATGACAATACATTCTTTAATAAAAAACACTTTAAACGAAATAATTCCAGCACGTGTTTAAACGATGCACTTTTTAGGAGTTATCATCTGCCTTGCATCAAGTATCTATCTAATATATGTTGTCCATAATTTTTTTTTGTCTTTAAGTGCACACATAAAAAAAGAGATAAGTTTAGAAGTGATAGAGTCGTTCATGTGCGCGTGTCAATAGAAATTTCCTCCCCTCATTTTCCACGGAGTTTTAGTAGTACAGGAAATCGAAACGCCTGGCTCGAAGAAGTAGGGCAACGCGCAACGTGACGTGGGCTCATTCGATCGCGACGCTTCAACTGGACAACTTGTCAGTCCTAATTGATCAGTTCAGTACAACAACACAACGCCAGCTTGACCAAAAACTCAGAGCTCGATTTGGTGGTGATCATCGATCAAAGACATCCTCCTTGATTTGGGACATCCCAACTTCCAACTCTCGTCTACGATCATTGGATTCCAGCTGAGTCCAGCGCAGTTGTGGGGCCTTTATCTGTTTTCCTCTTGCAAAAAGTTTCGGGCCTCCAAGTAAGTACCTATATGCATTTTTCTCACAAATTTGTCCATTTTACCGTTTATAAAACTGTTTTATCATTAATCCAAGTTTAAGAACTTTTTTTTAATTTATCTATGAGTTTCGTTTAGTTTATACATGTTTTGTGGATAATCATATTTTTAAGTAAGAAAAAAAATATTTTAAATTTTGGATACGGTTTGCTGAAACTAGAAATTATAAGAATATTTATTTTTAACACATGAAAAGAGTGATTTCCAATTTTTTTTTTTTTAGTAGTGTTCTCTAAGAAGTTGTATTAANCTTCGACCGACTCATACAATCGCATACGAACCTTTTTCCGATTCACCCGATCGTCGTGCCAACGTTCTGTTGATATATTGTATTGAAGTGTTGCTCTTTACGATTACAATACAGATATATAATTACTCCATAACACTACTTATTCATCTTTGTACGTCATTTGTAGATTTATTAATTGGTAAATTTATTAAATGAATCTTTATCTCAATCTGTTGACTTTATCATTAGCTTTTAGAAAAGTTTATACTAATCAAACTATGAATAGTGAATAATCAATTCAATTTTTACTACTGTTAACAATGTATCCCGTATATGTATAACGGACCAAAAAGAACTTACAATGCTGATCACGGAATCCGAATGTTTACGTTCAGGTGATTATAATCTGTTTGTTAATTTTTTTATAAACATACTTAAATATTAGGGTAAGTTATATAAGAATTTTTAAACATTCTTAGAATATAACTTACTGAAAATAATTGGAAAAATAAATAAATACAATAATAAATAAAATAAATTATAAAACTTAATCGTACTATTGAATGATTTTATTATATTATTGAGTTTATCATTCATTCCTCACTTTTATGGCTAACCTTAATGTTAATTAAGCAGTGGACTGTCGTTTAAGTATCGGTGCGTAAAAAGCTCCTTGCAAAAACAGCATAAAACATACTTTCTTCCAAGATGTATTCGTCAACTTATAAATGTTTTAATTGATTTTATTTCTATAAGACATGTTTTCTACGTATTCCTGTAACATTTACAGATATTTACAGATTGTTAATGTTATGTTAATGCTATAGTTATAAAAACAAAAAGTAAAGGGGCTTCGTAATAAAATAAATCACATATTTTGAAGCTTTGGACCTGGGCTTGATATTTTTTAGTAACTTACTGTTGTCTTCACTCATGGGCCACTCCGTTAAGATTAAAACTATTTGGAAAAAACTAAATTGCTTCGACCTTTGGATTTTTCCGGGATTTTGCACTATTCGTCAATTTGGAAAATAGCCTATTACTAATTCAGTAAAATAGTCATTTAGTCAAACGCATCTTAATAACCGGGAATCTTAGCACAAGTTTTTTACATTCAAACATTTAAATTTACGAGTTAAGATTAAGAAGTAAATTACCACACAGCAGTGTTTATTTAAATTTAGAATCAACTTATATAGTTTAACAAGAAAAGTGAAAATTTTTTTCTCATGGTCAAGATCGTTGTATTAAATAAACTCTGTTATATAAATTTAAAAACCATTTTAGAATACAATAAATGTTTAGCAGTATATTGCTCTTTAAATTGTTTATGAATCAAAACTATGAAAAAAAAATAATATAAACGTATAAATGTATACTTTTTTTTTGTAACAACTATCTCATGAAATGCAAAACAACTTAAATATTTTTTGAAATGATTTTTCACATTACCAGAATATTACTCTGAAATCGATATTCTCATGACGACAGATAATTTAAAGTAAAGGCTTTCTCTCAGCAAAAAAAAAGTAGCTAATAATGCATTTACATATAAATAAAAATTAAAATTTATTGTGAGTAAATTTAAAGTTATTCAATATATTTAATATTTAGACTTGTCAAGTAGGAGTAACTTGTCCTCGTCAGTTTTACTAAAATTAGTAAAAATATTTTTTCAAACGTCACAAAAATTATTATCATAATATTTGTGACAAATAAATTATAATATAATTTTTATAAATCACTTACGTCGAAAATAAGCTCTAATACATCAATTTTTTGGAAAGTTAAAAATTTTATTTTTTATTTTTAAGAAACACGCAGTAAAAATAAACAATAGTATGTTAAAAAAAATATATATACAAAATACATTCGATAAAACAGAAATCACGACATTGGTTAAATCCTCTACATCAGTGTAAATGTTTATAAATGTATGTCCTCTGCTTTGCTTAATTATTTGTAGCACGACTGAATCGTTAAATATTCCCAAAGAAAATGTATTGTACGCTACAAATAAAAATAGCGACAAACTTATGTTTTTTCGAAATAGAATGAATTTTTTTTGTCAATTAATACATTTTTTTACTTTTTTTTCTTTATTGCAGACCGTGGAAAAAATAGCACTGTTGTCGTCACATTGTAATTGAGACTAGGGTAGATTCAACTGGACAGTAACTTAATTAACTTTATACGTAAGAACTCTGTTTTAATCCACTGATACGAAGTATTCGTTACAATTATTTTTTTTAATTTTTACAAAACCCTAATATCGCATGATTTTTTTGTTTTGTAGTTTACAATGATGAAGCTACCTTATTTATCTGTGGTATTATTTGTTGTGTCATTGGCTTGGGNGATTTTTTTGTTTTTTAGTTTACAATGATGAAGCTACCTTATTTATTTTTTATATTATTTGTTGTGTCACTGGCTTGCGGTAAACAGTTAACAAACAATGCGAAAAAATATGTCGATATAATAACTGACATAAAAAATTTTACGGAATCACCAGTACTGCAATAATATACAGCGGCGTCAAAAGTAAGTGATCAAAAGCGTATACCTACAAAATTATTTTCTTTTAATTGATAATTTGGCTTTTTTGATAGCAGATGAGTACTTCGTTGTGTCGATGATGAGAGATTTGTCCTGCAATTTACAGTACTCCATCGCAGTAAAAGGATTTGATCTACCATAAAAATTTGCCTTAATAAAAGCACATTCGAGAACTTTGTTTGCCGTACTTTTAAATGCGAACAATGACTTCGACAAGTTCGTATACATCGCAAAAGAAAACAACTTGTCATAACAGGTGTGGCTGTTACTTTTCTCATTATAAATTACTTAAGACATGCAGAAGATCTGCCAAAATCCAAAGGAAAACAATTTACAAGTAAATTACGCCAGTCAAATGCTGGTCAAATGCGGTGTTGATGCCGTAATTAGGGAATAGTATGGTATTGAATCGACAGCTGCGTCGTTCACACCTCAATTCCTTGAGTGGAAAAAGGACACAGGACTGATAGTTAAAAACAACCCAATTTTGTATGAAAGAAGAAGAAATCTGACTGGTCTTACAGCTATAGTTAACTTCAAGGTAACAAGTATATCTCGTAAATAGTTTTTTCATCCAAATAAATAGCTAATTATATAATAAATATTGCTTGTAGTCAGAAGAAAAAGGTAACTTTGATTATGCTGAAATAATTCATGAGCTAGCATCAGATATGCATATAGTTGTAAAGGGTAAAAACAACTCGCGGGAGACTTACGATATTATTTCTACTGTGGCAATGACTGATAAAAACCTTAAGAAATTAGATATAACAATTCAAGCTATCGATTACCGACCAGCGTTATTTGTAAAAATACCTGATGGAGACATCCCATGGCAGGCTTACTTTGAAGTAAAAAAAATCTCAATCGCTATAAATATTCATCATTTTAAGATGTTGATAATTTTAATATATTATTTGATATGATACAGGTATTTAATAAGTCGATTTGGATTTATTTGATTTTTCTTGCCACAGTCATACCCATATTTTTTACAATAATGGCAGTTATGCATAATCATCAAAATAACTTTCGATTAACACTTCTTGATAGTTACATGTATGTTTGGCGTATACTATGTCATCAAGAACATCCAGGTAATCTATTAATATAATTATGCGTCTTTTAAAAATATGCCTAAATATATTTTCTCCGTAAATATAAAAAAAAAAAAAAAAAAAAAAAAAAAAAAAAAAAAAAAAAAAAAAAAAAAAAAAAAAAA
>NW_019379982.1:75995-90932 GCF_000648655.2 Copidosoma floridanum
AATTCTTCGAAATACGTCGTGCATAAATACCGTACTCACGAAGTTCAACCATCGTGAGTACTAAACTACTTATTGTTTTTTTTTTTTTTCATTCGTTTTTCAAGTTTTTGTTTTAGTAAACAACATGAATGCAGTACTAACGTTTACAGAGCTTCGTTCTTCCTGTGGGTCTAGCGACCCCCTTGTTACCTGAGAAATTGTGTCTATACCCATCTCATGTTCAAAGAACTTCGTTCTTACCGTGGGTCCCATGACCCATTAATACCCCCTGGTTTGTTGTTTTAATTACCTTTATAATTATTTTATTTGTTTATTTTTCTTTTAATTTCTTGTTGAATTTTTAAAAGAATGACTACTACTATTCTTTTCTAAAGGCATATTTCTTTACAAAATCAATTCTTGAAACATCAATGACGTCATTTTGTGGTTTTCATGTTACAACAAGTAGTAGGACTAAACGGTAAATAATGTCATTCGATTTTTCTATTGTTTAAACATATCGATCGAAGGATAGCGGTAGTACATGTTTGGTAATTACGTAAAATATAAAGTATTAAAGTCGATATAAGATGTTAAAATACAACAAAAAAGGTTAGATAGAAAAAAGAATTGATTATATGTGTTGTTTTTACTAATGTGAAAAAACCTTATAAAATTTGTATATTGTACTACTATATGTGTCAAAACAATGTTCAACAACAACTTGAAGTAAATTTATACTTGAAGTATGCATGAAGCCATGCTTGGACATAATAAAAATGAGCAATTGGCTCGTTAATGAGGTTTTTGAAATGATAATAGAAAAAAGCTTCTGCTAGTAAAATATTGATTTAAGTATAATATATCAAGTGGCGCGGTCGCGCCACGAAGGCGAGTTTGAGAAGCTGACGGTGACAATGCCGTGGCTACCGCGTACACTATTTACTTTTATATTCGAGTACCGAATTTTCAATAAATAACAAAAAATACTCATCATTATATTACTAAAAAATTTTTGATGCAATATTACATTTTGTATGTTCAACTACGATTCTCAACAATAATATTTGCGGGAAAACTATTAAAACATGATAATGAGATGCATGGTTAAACAAAATTACCAAAATCTCTTTTTCCTTCTCCTTCCTCAGTTTGCCATGACTAGACCGTTAAGTTTGGCCACATACTGGCTACAAAGATGTCGATACTATCGATTTACCGTGTCAACGTATAGTCAACTCGTTCTTAGGGTCTTAAAGCTCTGTAAAGTATCATTTAAAGTATGTATATATATTTATGCATACAATATTTACAAATTCCTGTTTATGAATTATTAATATATACATCTAAAAATATATTATACTAACACAATAGTGAGTTTCAGGAATATGTTGCATGGATAGACCTTGAAGTTAGTCGCACTTGGGCTATACATTGTACTGATTTCCTTAGTGCGTAGAAATCAATATCTTAGCAGATTTTCTCAAAGAGCGTCAAAATCAATATTGCGCAGAAAGATGCACAGTTGCACTGTATGTATAATAGCATTTTAATCAGCTAATGCTTGTATGAAATCGAGAAAAAAAAAATAATAATAAATAAATAAACTAAAGTGAGCCAACACTGGCAGTATGCACTTAAGGCGCCCCTTCGCTCCTTACAAATAAAAGTTCTCGGTGTTACTTTGTGGAAAAAAAAATAGAACAGAGATTCAAAGGGCAATAGTCTGTAGTTGGTTTTGGCGCGTGTTCAACGATTCGCTGATTAAATTCAAGGAGCTAAAAATACACATACTCGCGACGATGTAGTATTTCCCGCACATGTAGAAGCACAACAATTGCAGCTCTCCTCGATCGATTAACCCGTACCTTTTCTTATTTAGCTTTCCCTACTACCATCTAGTTTTTCTCTCGCTCNACATTACTAACAATCTTTGCAGAAGTAGAACATACGGTGAATTCTCGCCCGTTAACGTGTGTATCATTAGATCCGCGAGACAGAGAAGCACTTACTCCGAATCACTTTCTGTTAGGAAGTTCCTCAGGTTTGACAAAGTTTATGGAAAACGAAATTCCATCTCCATGTACGCGTAAACAATGGAAATAAGCGAGAGAACAGTAGACTTATTTTGGAAAAGATGGTTGTGCGAATATTTTCCTTCATTGATATCTAGGAAAAAATGGCGAGAAAAAGAGACTCCATTAAAAGAGAGAGATATCGTCCTAATTCTAGATAACAATGTACCTCGAAATCAATGGAGGAAGGGATTAGTTGTTAAAGTATTTCCGGGAACTGATAACCAGGTTCGAGTAGCAGAAGTAAAAACGGCGTTCGGAAATTTTTTGCGACCAAGTAGAAAACTAATTAAGTTTTCAGAAGTACAAAATTAAAATTTTGTACGGGGCGAGAATGTTGTAACATGGTAATTTTTTATTGTTTGTTAACAATCGTTTGTTTTTGTTATTAATTATTATTTAACAGTGTAAAGGCGTGTAACATATCGGGTATTCAATACAGATTTGAGATCGTGTTATGGTCGGTCGCACAAGGGCTGATTGGGAGCACCTATCTTTTCTCACACGATTACTTCAGAAATCGGTAAAGTGAGAAGAGCCAAGTAGCGAGAGATTCCGAATCTCTCACAGGCGTTCGGTCACGACGCGCTTTTATTCTGTGAAACGACGATCGTTTCCTTGACAACTAGTTCTTTATATTTTTTGTTTATATAATAACGTCAAGCGAGCGTGCTAGTTTTTTATCTTTGTCAAGTTGTCGTAGAGACAACACATATCAATAAATCAGTTTAAGAAAAATAAATGTTGCACGGTTTTATTTCGTAAATCAAGTCGGTAACATTTTTTGGTGCATCGGCTGGGAAACAAAATTTAGTGAATATTCCCAAAAAAAAGAAAAATCCTTTTCGTTCTGTCTCCGTCACGCTTCGGAATATGCGGAGAAATCAAAGCCAACCTGAAGGCGGACCACCAGCTCGACGGCAACGACTTTTCGAGGAGGAAAATGACAGCGTTTCCTCGGAAATGGAGTTAGAAGAGTTTCCAAGGCTGAATTGGTTTTGGGAAGCACCGGGAGGCAGAGAACCACCCATCAACTACAGAGGTTTGCAGCTGAATGGCAATGACGGACAAGCGGTGCGAGGAGCAGCAGCAGCAAATCTCCCTCCCGCTCATGATGATGATGAGGCGGAATAGCACCAGCTCTGATCACACCAGCTCCAGCCCTAGCCCACGGTCGAGCGCAGCATCGTCACGCTGATGAGGTCTGCGCCCCAGCGGCACCTAACCTCGAGGCGATTCCTATCGCCCCAGTCTCTTTTTCAGCCCTAGCCCGCGGTCGAGCGCAGCATCGTCACGTCGATGAGGTCGGCGTTCCAGCGGCACCTGATCCTGAGGCAGTTCCCGTCGCCCCGGCTCCAATTCCAGCTCCAGCTCGTGTTCGAGCGCCACGTCGTCGTGCCAATCAGATCAACGTGCCGGCAGCTGCTCCTGACCCGGAGGTGGTACCTGACGTACCTCCAGTAGCAGCTCATGGTCGAGCGCTGCGTCGCCGAATTGATCCTGATGCTGGCCCCAATGCCGCGGGCGCGCCTCCAGCTGCTGCGGTAGCTCACGCACGAGCACCACGTCACTACGTTGATCCTGACGTTGACCTTGCGGTGGATCCGGTCGTTCCTCCAGCTGCAGGACACGCACGTTTCGTGTTTCACCGTGTCGATCCTGATGAAGCTCTCGCAGCTCGACACCACTGACAACAGCAACGACGTACACCATCACCACGTCCCGAGGTTGATCTAAATCAATCAGTATACGAAGAAGATGACCTGCTTGGCAGTGAGAGCGATTTTGATGAAACGTCAGGTAGCAAAGAGAGCTTAAATCGCGATTTTTCGAGCAGAAATTTTAATACTCAAATACATAGTACAAAAAATCAAACAGATTTAGGCGAGGTCTTTAGTAGGTTGGCAAAGGCTATTGAGAGTTCTTTGACGGCCAATCAACAAGCTAGTTTTCAGACTAATAATTCTGCATTATTGAACAGAATAACATCTAAACCTTTGCCGACGTTTACTGGAGATCCACTTGATTGGAGCAAATTTAAGCAAGCATATCAATCGTCAACCGAAAAAAATGGCTATACAAGCCAGGAGAATCTACTCAGACTTTCCGAATCGTTAAGGGGTGATGCTCGCGATGCTACCAACGCTCTTTTTGTAGCCGGAAACAGTACGAATGAAATAATAAAGACGCTGGAAATGAGATTCGGAAACAATAATATGATTTTACAAAAGATTTTGAACGACGTGCAAAGTTTACCGCGAATTGACGCGCAAAAAAGTAACTTAGTTGAAGTCGCGACTCGATTAAAAAATTCCGTAGAAGCTATAAAATCTTTAAAAAAACAAGGCTACTTGTTTAGTTCCGACCTGTCGAGCGAGACGATAAAAAAAATGCCTGATTCAATGATTGACCGCTACATTCGATATGCTGCTTTCGAGGGACACGGAAAACCTGATCTAAAGAAATTATCCGATTTTTTGTTCGAAGAAGCCGGGATTATTTTAGTTTCCGGTGTAAACGTGTTACCTTCCCATTCTGAAGTAAAAAGCGCATCCAAACGTGTGAATCGGAATGCTCGGAATGAACTAAGCGTATTTTTAACTAAAATTGATAAAAGCTCTGATGTTAATATTATCGAGAGTAATTTAAAATGCACAATTTGTAAACTCAAAAATCACAGCATAAGTAACTGTAAAAAATTTTTGAAATCAACTCTTGTCAATCGTTGGAAATTCGTTAAATTGCGAACATTATGTTTCAATTGCTTGCAATCAGATCACCTTAAGAAAGACTGTAAAAAAGATCTGTGCAAAAGATGTCATCAAAGACATCATGAGCTTTTGCATCGAGACCGTACAGCAACGTCAAAATCTCACGGAGAATCGTCATCAGGAAAGACGTTGTGACTAGGTAAAGAAAATTTTAAAGTGTGTTTTCAAACACAAAATTTTAATCCGCGCATCATATTAAAAATATTTAGATTAAAAATTATTGGCCCTAATGGTTCGGAAGAAATCAACGCCTTTGTTGATGACGGTTCTGCCGCAACGCTAATTAATTCCGAAATAGTAAAAAAAATAGGAGCTAAATATACAAAATTAAGTATGTCTTTAAAAAACCTCGCTGGAATTACGTTCGTCAGTAAAAAGGTAGATTTAGCGGTGAGNTCAATACAGCTTTGAGATCGTGTTATGGTCGGTCGCATAAGGGCTGATTGGAAGCACCTATCTTTTCTCACACGATTACTTCAGAAATCGGTAAAGTGAGAAGAGCCAAGTAGCGAGAGATTCCGAATCTCTCACAGGCGTTCGGTCACGACGCGCTTTTATTCTGTGAAACGACGATCGTTTCCTTGACAACTAGTTCTTTATATTTTTTGTTTATATAATAACGTCAAGCGAGCGTGCTAGTTTTTTATCTTTGTCAAGTTGTCGTAGAGACAACACATATCAATAAATCAGTTTAAGAAAAATAAATGTTGCACGGTTTTATTTCGTAAAACAAGTCGGTAACAGGTAATATGTAGGTATCCAAGGTATATAGCGTACGGTGGAGGGAGATTGGTAATTCCAAATAAATATTAAATCATCCGTTCATTAATACCTCCGCCCACATATTAAGTTGCGTGAAACAACGAATTCTTGACTAGAAAATAAAAAACAACTGTTGTGTCCGGTAGACATCATCTCCGAGGAGTTGCACCACCAATTAACCGATTTTCATCATCCGCGTATATATATAATAGGTAATTATACACCATACGACATACTTAATAACAGCCAAATACTGCTTGAGAAAACGCGAGCGCTGCTGCTATACACATACATGTCTCATGCAGCCCTGCTGGCCTCTAATATGTCTGTATAGGTAGGTACTTATATAGGCACACGCGCGAGCGAGACTGATCCAATACATTCGTACGTGTCTTTACGTGCATTGCGTGTGACGTCACTGTTGGCGAGTTTTTGACACTTTTCTTTTTGCTGCAGATAAAAGATTGCACTTCAGGACATATTATTTACTTCTGCACATGTGCAGCTTACAAAATTTGAAGTCTGCTTTTATGGACCTTCATAATTGATAAAACCCCAGTTACTAATCAGATAGACAGTCAGCTGACATTTCCCTGTGAACTTGAAAATTCCGTTACCTGCACCAAGGGCTGACTCTTCCTCCATTTTTTTTTCTTGACGTCTCTGAGTCAGGACGATGAGAAAGGGCCAAGGCTAGCTTTTCTTTCCCATATTTTCTTACTTATTTGAAAAGTGAAAAATTGGGCCATTGCGAATTACTTGTATCATCAGTAATGTAGTAATAAGGATAACTTGGTAAATCATGCATGTGCAAAGGAAAATACGAAAAATCGGATAACTCCTTAAAAAGTTATTAACCTTGCTTCACAAATTTTACTGTGTCGAACACGTCGGAACACATTTAATATGTATTGAGCTATTGCTTACAGTATGTTTTATGTTTTTGGCTTGTGCTTGCTCTGATATTCATGTAAACTTTATTACTTTTTTAATTTTATTCCAGTGTATGCATCTTACTCTTAATTATATGTAGTAATAATTTACATATTAACATGTTCGTTCCCGGCTATAGTTTGCAATATTAGTCTGAATCAGAAAAAATTATTTATGGTCAGCATAGGCCTACGTGCAGGTGCATGAGTCAGGGAAAAATTCCTCCAGAAGAGGAAAATTAATAGAGACATCAAAAATAGGTCTCTAGCAATAGAAATATGAAATGTATCGTACTAACACTGATTTATTTGTGTTTATTTTAAACAAATACTACTACTTTTTTAACATTCAGATTATTGGATAAGATGCTCGTGTGTACTCAGTAGAATTGAGTTGGAGGTTTTTTTTAACGAATGCGCATAAGCTTACAAAGACAGCTTAACTTTTTATTTACTAATTAATTCTCTTATTTTTTGAATAAAAAAATATGAACGCAGGTAGTGAATATAGAAAAAAAAAAAAATATCGAAATTCTCATCCATATACTCTCTCTATTCTTCGGCTCATACATTTTCAACGTTCGAATTCATACCTTTTTTGAGTTAAATAAAAGTTCATTCTCATAAAACACTGTCTGTTTCTTTTCTGCGCGCAGTAGCTAGTCAGATACATTCTGCTTTTACCACTCAGCTGTGCTTATAAGATAGTCACATTTATTTAATTGAAGATGCATAGGTTTTTTTACTTTCAATTGTTTACTTTTTGTATAGAAACCTCTATCTAAGCGGCTTTTTAAATTGACCAGTATCTTCTTCGCGCTTCAAGGCCAATCAAGGTACGGTGTCGATCGAAAGTATACATTTGCATTCCAGTGGCAAATTATAATTAATCCGCTCTATTCTGCTTGTGTATTTACCATTGATGAGACAGAGTATCCAAGTTGGGTCCCAGCTGAAAATGTAACTTTATCTCTTAACGGCCAGGACCCAACTCAGTACCTATTCTTGATTTGGAGCCCAATTAGACTGCAGCCTTACGAGATGGTATTCTAATTAGCACTTAACATGTGCCAGTTTTTTTATCAAAGATCAAATGAAAAAAATTAAATGTACAGCCTTTTCCGCCACCAGATAACTTTAAATTTTAAGTGCTCCCTCGACTGTGGGCAGTACTTAAAAATGTGACTCTCTTGACGCTAAGTCGATGAAATCACGCTAAATTTTTAATGCTAAGGTTTTGCAGGTAACCATCAGAATAATAGAGGGGCCATGGAATTTCGGAAATTCTTGGTACACACTCGTTATTCTGCATTAATCTTCTGACACATGTATTATTCGTCGTAAGTTTTCAATCTATAGATTAGGTATTTGAACTTTATTCGTTAAGTAAGGTGTGAGTTCGAAACGGTGCCTGGAAAGGTATAATTTTAGTACTGGTTGATTATTAAAAACTTTTCCAATAAAAATGGATATACGATGAATGTCGTTTAATAAAAGTAAAGGCATAAGCTTATGAAGAATGTCATGAAGTTAGGGTATAAAAATATTGTATTTTTTCACGTTATTTCCACGAAAACGTCAGTATTTTATAAAACTTTTGCAAGAAACTTTTGTAAAAAGTATATAATGACCGAACCTACTTTTTTCAGCTTAATAATGTAAAGTATAAGTTCTGACTTCTTTTGATGTGCACCTCAAGTAGATTGGATCGTGTTAAGGAGATGAATGTACTGAGATTAAATCCTGATAATATGACCCTGTGTATCAAGGTATAAAATTTGTAAAATATTATTTACGTCAAGATAAAAATTTTTTCTAGAAATTTGGCAAGTTGTTTATCAGTGACACAATTAGAGGTTTCTTTATGTCAGATAAGTGACGGAAATATTCTTAAAATGATAGTTTTTTGAAAAATGTAACGTCCCACGTTTTAATAAAAAAAATTTTTTTCAAGACACTCTTAAAGCTTGGCTTATTTTACTCGTAATATCGCTTATCACCAGAAAAAAATTTTAAATACGGGTTTTAGTGACGGTGACACCCATTTTCAGCGATTCGCATGTTAAAACTATATCTAAGTATACATGCAAAATAAATAGATAGATATAATTTTTACATGTTAATCGCAGAGAGGGTGTCACCCTCACTCAAACCCAAATTCAAATTTTTTTTCTTGTAGTATATGACATTAGGAATAAAATGAATTTGGTTTTAAGGGTGTTCCTCACAAAAATTTTGTTATTAAAATGGGAGCCAAAAACAGAATATTTTTTGTGGATTTCCTCATATACATAATTAAATAACAGAAAAAACAAGAATTCATTTCCATGGTACATCTCTTGAAAAATAATAGACAGCTAAAAAAATTGTAAATGCTTTGACATAAATTTTTGATTAACAATTTGACATTTTTGTTAAATACCTTATCACTTTTTTTACTAAAGTCTTTGTAAAACCTTATATGCACTTGCATTAGATTCAAAACCATAGAGATTTTTTTGTCACAAACTGCTTGTTGGTTTTCTCCATACATAGCGACATCATTCTTTTATCACATAAACCGTGACGTGTGTCAGAATTGTGTAACATCAGCAAAAGTAGAACAAATTTATGAATCATCCTCATTACCATCACCATCATGGCACGCTTATTGATCACCATAAAAGCCCCCCAATTGCAAAGCTAGACGAGGCCACGCATCCACTGGGAACAAATACGAGCCACGTTTACACACCCCCTAAACGTTATAGCCAATCCACTGATGCTCAAGCATTTTACTCCTCCCTCCAAATCCACGTCAACATGACCCTGTGCGCCTTCTTTCCTCTCCAACCGCAGATTTTGAATATTTTAAGCATCTTCGGTACTGAACACTTTGTAGAGGAGTGTTGAAACTACTCTTTTTTTCTTTTCTTTATTTTAAGTTTTAATTTAATTATAGTTTTAATTTTTCTTAATAAAGACGTACACCTCAACTACTTTTATAAAATTTCGTCTTGTATTAATCAACAAGATGAAAAAAAGCTTAGTGATTATATACTTAGTTTTTCAGAGCGCTGTTATCATCAAAAGTCATGGTGTAGATTTGCCGAGTTGAAACGATGAAGAATCATTAAAAGTAGTTAAATTAATCTTATTACCTCGTGCTATATGTTTCATTGAAATTTTAGATCAAGACCCATTGCAGTATTAAAATAAATCAAAGCCATTGTTCTTGTTTTTTATTATAATCTCTTATAGGAGTTACTTATGGTAAGAAATCCAAAAATAACAACTAATAGGGATACATGTACCTAATACCATTTGAAATGATTATAATCATTAAATTGTAATTGACATGCAAAAAATTTACTGTATTTTTCAGTAAAAATAGAGTGGTTTACAAATTTAGAAATTTTATTCAAATTGTAATTGTTCTCAATAATTTGTAAAACATGTAAATTCTTATTCGAAGCATATCATCAAATCAAATAACTGTAATAAATAAATATTATTCACAAACTATAAGTTCTAAAAATATAAAGGTTATAATATATCTAAGAAAAATAAACTATTGTAATGTGCCTCTTTCAAAAGTCCAACAGTCGATTGACGACAAACTCATGCGATATTCACAGTTATTTTATTTTTTCTCCGTATATTTTGATGGCGTAGAAGACATGAAAGATTATAACTAATTTAACAGCGATTGAGTGATATAGTTTTTATTTTATAAACTCAAACCACGCCAATATATAAAAATATGATTGTATAATAATTTTGTTGTTTTTCTTTTTTTTTACAATCATCACTTAAAAGTACAAAAAAAATTGTTTACTTGAGGATAAATTAAACAAATTTTTAACTGTACTATAGAATTTCACAGATTCACTATTTTTTTTAAATGATACATTAAAGATTGAGTATCTTTTTTTTTCATGACACATCGTAAAAAGGCTTTTTAGTTAAGCTCATAATCACGCAAAAACTTTAAAAAAATTTACATGAGTAATATAATCCTTAACATATTTACTGCATGACTCCAACATAAAAAAAGTTTATGAACTGTTACTTTAACATACATAGAAATCATTAAAACGTATGTAGAAATTTACACAAATGCAACCACTGTTTTAAAATACATTATTGTTCAAAATCCTACTTCAACGTAGAGTTGAATTCAAAAATCTTTGAAATTAAATATTATTTTTCCACGCGTTCAAAGGAATCAATAGTACTTGAAAAGTAGTGAGCGAAAAAATCTTGGATATAAACTTTTTTTTATATTATAGTGCTATACTTCCGCCTTCGATAAAGGGTACTATACTCCGAATACTTAGTTCTTGGAAAAGGAAAGGAAAGGACAAGAGATGGAAGGTCTCCTACTACTGGCAGGGGGTAGGGGGAAATTAGGCAGTTCTACTGCGGGAGGGTAACTAATCATCTCTACAAGAAGCATTACATGACCGAAAAATCTCATACGAAAGTACACAGAGGTACTTGCTAAAAATATTCGCGCTCACCGAGAATTAAACCACGGTTTTCCGCGTGCCCATCCACAACATGGGTGATCAAGCCCACACATGCTCCAGGGATGTCAATACCTAAAAATAATAAAAATCCTATGAAATGAGTGTACTGATTGGCAAAATTTAGTTAACAGTGGAAAATGGTCTTTTTTTTTATTTTATTCCCATTAAATGGTTCTACATTTTCTTTAAAAAAAATAAAGAAAAAAAACAAGTTACTAGAGATTATTTTAACGTATAGAACAAAGAGACAAAAAAACACGAAAGTTATATTTCTACTCGTCTTTCCATCTGCCCCGCGATCAACGAATGCAGATAAGAGTACCTACGTTTCAATAAAACCCATGTGTTTTCCACCCATTGTCGCATCACTTATAGATTTAATCTAAAGAAAAAAACTAGTTGTCCTGCACTACGTACGTATACTGTATACAAGGTGTATGATTGTCCAATGTGTCTTCCTTTACCCTACAATTTACAGCTCAGCGTATACTATTCGGGTTTGATATATAATTACCGACTCAAGCACGTCTCTATGAGTGACTGTTTCCGGCCATTGATCGAACGCATGTGCGACTTGCGTATTTCAGGAAAAACAGCATGATACAGCTAATTTTTGAACGTATGGACCTTTCTATACCCTCTTGTTGCATCAGCTAATTTTTTTTTTTTTTTCAGTCAGGGTTTCGATACGTCACTCTTTAATATTTGAGAAAAAATATTTGATAACTATTAAATGCCGATTCACGTAGAAAACACAATGCTGAAGAAAGGGTAACCNACAGGTAAATATCTAAATAAAACGTATTATTACTTGGCGACGTGAATTAGGTCTTTAAAAAAAAAACAGTTTAGCTAGCAAATTAATAAACTGTTATTACTGTTTGCTCCTATAGTTTTAAAATAAAAAGCACAGGTGAAATTAATAAAATTTTTAATTTGATTGTCTACCTTAGAAGTTCTGAATCTATCAAGCAATCTTACAAGGCAAAGATGAAAGAGCAGTGTTAATAAAATTAAATACTTACTTAATAGAAAACAAGATCTTCTTAGTATTCAGTTGATTACCACTACTGTTAGTTGGAAGTTAGTATTTTAACATTAAAAAAAAATTAAAAAATAATAGACAACTTTTCTATTCCAAGAAACGTTTCATTAAAACTTCACGCCAGCCTCTTCAGGCTAAGTACGATTAACGTTAAGTTTCTACTTACCGTCGCTTGAAATACCAAATTTTTCCTTTTGTTTTAAAAGACTTATGACTTCGAAATACCAGCTTCAACAGACCCCATACATACTGCACAAAGTAAATAATAAAGACTGAGTGCAAACTTGGGAACTTTGATTTACTTTTCACATTTCATGTTACAATGTCCATCTAAAGGAAACAATTTTTCTTCCAACTCAAACTTCTAGTATTCAATTAGGCTACATTGTTTACAATATCTTGAAAAATATTTAGTAGAGGAAAATTAGTCCTGAACATATTTAGTCCAGTGCTACATAGAAAAGATGTTAATTTATTTAATACTTGTTTGATCACATTTGTTTCGTTTTAATATCAATTTTATTTATATTGTTACTAATAATAAAAAACGAAGTTGTTGATCTCGATAAAATGCAATTTTTCGTCCATTTAACTGCAGCCGTAAACTCAGCCGTCCTAGAATGTAAAGTAGATATGAAGGAATAAACAAATTGTTTTTTCTATACAAGCAAAAGGAATCAAAAATTTATGTAAAAAAGATTAAATTGTGTACTTGCAGTCAGTTGTAAAGCTAATTAATACGGAAATTTTTTGTAGATACTAGTTTTCTATAGTATTTCTCTCATACTGTAAATAAGGAAAGTTATTTGGAAGTAGTAAAAAGTTTGATATATTGCAGTCTGTTTCTCAAATTTACAGTAATTATTGGTATTCAAAAGTTGTCAATAAGAAAGTCATGGATGTAAACAACTAAAAATAACGAAAAATAAACTTACTGGTAAATTAATACTTTACCATTTAAAAATAGCTAAAAAATTACAAATTTTTTACGACTCAATTTGTTTTCTGATTTATAAAATAACAGTCTAGATTTATATCCACATTAAGATAGTAGTAAATAAAAGCATCTTGATAACAGATAATTCGTTGTGTTTAGAATAAAAACTTTCCTAGCCGTTAAAAAAAAAATGTTGGTTGTTTCAGCGAGAGGGAATGGAAAAATTCATAAGCACCAAAAATTAGCTGTTTCATGCTGCTTTTCCCCAAGTACGTGAAGTGTGCGTGGGTGCGATTACTGGTCGGATGTAGTCCATAATAGAGATGTGCTTGTATTGGTAATTATATATTAAACTAAAATAGTATAAACTGAGCTGGGAATTGGAAAGTAACGGAAGACAAATTGGACAGTCATGCACGTCGTATGCAGTGTACATACGTTCTGGAGTACCGTATGGAATACACGTGTAGTGGACACTTATTTTTTCCCTTAGATTAAATCTATAAGTGATGTGACAATGGGACTATGGGTGAAAAGCAGAGGGGTTCCATTAAAAACGTGGGTGTTCTCATATCTATATCCATTAATCGTAGGGAAGAAAAAAGGATGGGTGGAAAAAGAATTTTTTTTTGTTTTTTTCGCCCCATATGTTAATGTAACGAATATAAACATAACTTTTTTTTTTTTTTTTTAAAGAGAATGAAGAACCATTCGATGAAAATAAAATTTAATAAAAACAAAAAATAGTAGTTTTCGTCGGATAAGTGCCGTCGTATCGGGGGCTAGTTTGCGGCCCGAGAGATCTGCAAAGCAGGGCCCGAGTGACGTAAAGTAGCCACAGAGCTATGGCACTCATGTGGCGAATCCTATTTTTTCTACCGAGGGCACACTCAACCCTCAAAAACGTCCGAGGTCGAAAAAAAAACATTTTTCACTATTAACTACATTTTTGCCAATCAATCAACTCATTTCATCTTTTTATACACTTTCCGTTATTTTTAGTTGTTTACATCCATAACTTTCTTATTGACAATTTTTAAATACCAATGATTACTATAAATTTAAGAAACATACTGCAATATATCAAACTTTTTACTACTTCCAAATAACTTTCCTTATTTACAGTATGAGGAAAATACTATAGAAAACTAGTATCTACAAAAAATTTCCGTATTAATTAGCTTTACAACTTGACTGCAAGTACACAATTTAATCTTTTCTACAGAAATTTTTTATTCCTTTTGGTTGTATGGAAAAAACAATTTGTTTATTCCTTCATATTTACTTTACGTTCTAGGACGGCTGAGTTTACGGCTGCAGTTAAATGGACGAAAAATTGCATTTTATCGAGATCAACAACTTCGTTTTTTATTATTAGTAACAATATAAATAAAATTGATATTAAAACGAAACAAATGTGATCAAACAAGTATTAAATAAATTAACATCTTTTCTATGTAGCACTGGACTAAATATGTTCAGGACTAATTTTCCTCTACTAAATATTTTTCAAGATATTGTAAACAATGTAGCCTAATTGAATACTAGAAGTTTGAGTTGGAAGAAAAATTGTTTCCTTTAGATGGACATTGTAACATGAAATGTGAAAAGTAAATCAAAGTTCCCAAGTTTGCACTCAGTCTTTATTATTTACTTTGTGCAGTATGTATGGGGTCTGTTGAAGCTGGTATTTCGAAGTCATAAGTCTTTTAAAACAAAAGGAAAAATTTGGTATTTCAAGCGACGGTAAGTAGAAACTTAACGTTAATCGTACTTAGCCTGAAGAGGCTGGCGTGAAGTTTTAATGAAACGTTTCTTGGAATAGAAAAGTTGTCTATTATTTTTTAATTTTTTTTTAATGTTAAAATACTAACTTCCAACTAACAGTAGTGGTAATCAACTGAATACTAAGAAGATCTTGTTTT
>NW_019379983.1:8500-68338 GCF_000648655.2 Copidosoma floridanum
CAAGGCAACCGCGTTAGCATTACTTCAGGGTGGAGCCACAAGGGAGAACATTGTATCCCACAGCATTTAGCGAGCAAGCTCGCCACCAGTTGCTAGTGGTGCCAATTCTCCCGAGTCCTAAAGACTCGAGGTCCCTGAGGACTGGCGCCTTTGTCTAGCGCTTCTTTGTGAGCTGCTTTCTTACCTCCGTGCCTAGATAACCTCTGGCAGCCTACTCAGAGCCCCTGCTTGCGCGGCAGCTCTTTTCTCTTCTTTCTTACGCCGAATGACAGTCCCGACGTAGCCATCCACTGCCCTTCACCCCTTTTCGGTGCGTAGCATCTCGGATTTGATGTTTTCGAGGGTGGGTGCCACGCTAAGCCTGTCTATCAGCTGCTGGCGCGCATGGTACCATCTCTCACACACGAAGAACGTATGTTCGACGGTATCATCCAACGCAGGGCAGTAAGTGCATCCGGGTGATGCTATCACCGTCATGCGATGGAGATAGGCATTAAACTGACGATGCCCGGAGAGGAACTGGGTGGGATAGTAATTTATTTCTCCGTGTCCTTTCTTTACCCATAGCCGCAGGTGCGGTATTAACCGGTGAGTCCACCTACCCACACCAGACTGACTCTACTCCTGTTGCCACGTCGTCAACATTTTTTCCTACATGTTGCTATCGCTTTCGTCGCTGGAGCTTAGAAACTTCCTTCGCCGCTTCAGCGCAAGCAACACAACGGGAATTGTTCGTGCTATCACCATAGCGGCAGCGAAGGATACTGTGCGGTAGGCGCACGCAATTTTTAGCGATCCGATGCGCTGCACCAAGTTGAGGCGCTCCCAGATATCCCTTCTTGCAAGCTCGTCCACCCACACCTTCGCGCCGTACAGCAGGATCGAGTTAGAGACCAACGCAAGAAGCCGTCTTTTGGTTTCTCGCGGACTCCCAACGTTCGGCATTAACCGTGAAAGCGCCCGGGAAACCCTAGTGGCTTTGTCGGCTGTTCTCCTGATGTGCTTCCAGAAGATGAGCCGTGAATCGATCCACACTCCTAGGTAGCGCACCACTGGACTCGCGCAGATCACCTCACCCGCAACGTTCAGGCGGAAGTCCCCCCCGAACCATCTCTGCCTGGTGAGAACGACCATCTCTGTCTTTTTAATCGCAAGCTCGAAACCGTGATCCCGCAGCCACTCTGACACTATCGCGACCGCCTACCGAATTTTACGCTCGGCTTTCATGCGTCCCTAACTGACTCAAGAACCTCGGCTACAGCCATAACCGTCGAACGCCCCGTTCGGAATCCGTACTGATTTTCCGAGAGGCTGACTTCTCCTCTTAGGCGAGTTCTAATCAGCCTCTCGAGCATTTTTCCGCAATTGTCCAACATATTTGAGGCTCGGAATGACGACGGAACCAGGGGGTGTGGTCTGCCCTTGTCCAGGAGAACAAGCCTTTGGATCTTCCAACACTCGCTGAACAGTCATTGAACGTAAGCACGCATTGAACACGTCCAGCAAAACGATTGGTTTCTTTACAGCTATGACCTTAAAGACTTCGAAAGGCACCCCGTCCGGGCCATGGGCCTTTCGCCCCGATGTCTCTGATGCCACCAACCTCAATTCATCGAGGGAAAAGAGAGGCACTTGGTCTACACTTATGACCTCCCGCCTCCTATAGGGATGCTCCGGGAAGAGGCCGGAGACCACTCGCTCCAAAAAGGAAAGTTCCATCGGTGCCGTCGGGTCCGTACCGCGAAGTCTTTTTAACGCGATCCGGTAGCCCAGGCCCCAGGTATCTCTATCTACCTCAGCGATGAGTTCGCGCCAGCATCGGTTCTTGCTTACCTTGATCGCCCTCACCAAAGCCTTTTTTGCGTTTTTGTACGCGGCGACAGCTACCTCGGCGTCTTCGCGAGTTCTGTGTCGCTGTGCAAGACACCGAAGGTGCTGCGTCTCCCGGCGCAAGTTTGCAATATCTTCGGTCCACCAGTAGCACGGCCCTCGACCCCTCCTGGCAGAATTTTTCGGCATACATGCATCGCACCATTTCTTAACACGTCTCATAGATCCCCACG
The DNA here is from genome assembly GCF_000648655.2 of Copidosoma floridanum. The sequence goes on from NW_019379983.1 coordinate 10,564, forward strand.
AGACCTCCCATTCTGACTTTGGATTCAGATTCAGCACCAAAAAATACGTAAGAAAACATGTTTTACATGCCAAACTTGGAAACTATTTTTTTTGTTATGTGAGCCTGTACAATCTTTGTGATTGCACAAATCTCCAGCGCTGAGCTGAAGTCTTTTTCTTAAATTCACAATCTTCTATTAAATGATTTTTTTGAAGACAAAGCGCACAACGCTGAGAAAATCAATTCTTATGTTTCTTGCTTGCACATTATGATAAGTCAATACAGCTGTTGTAAAAACTGTGCCTTGACTTACATGTCTATGAGAAGATTGATTTGATTTTTCTTGGCTGTATTTATAATTGTTTGCTTGTACCTTAATCACTTTTGGAGCTAATGACATTTCAGCTTCCATATACATGAGTTCTGCCAACTTTTTAAGATCCAATTTCTTTTGGCCTACCTAAGCTACATATCTTACGTAATCAAAAACCATTGAGATTGGCAGCTTTCTCATAACTTCATTGGAAAAACCAACGCTGTACAAAAATCCTTAAACGTTTAAAAAATTTATCGCATTTAAGCAATCTTTACTTCTGAGCAGACATACAAATTTTGAAACATCGTTTCCCGATACGAATGTAAGAGCATGTGATAGATTTATATATATATTTTTTTTTTGTTATTTTGTGATTCAGTGCGTCATATTAAGGTTGTTATCAGGTATTTTACACCAAACGATAAAGGAATTTAATCAAAAGTATAAAACCTATCTTTCCCAGAAAAAAATATTAATGTGAGCATTCGTGACATTTTTTGTGAAATAACACATTTTTTGGTTAACAAATTTTAATTGCATAATGCGTGAGCGCAAGTGACTACTGAAAACGAAAAAACAGTTTACTGTCTAAGTAATTTAGAGCTTAGAAAGTATAAACCAAAATCAGATACGAATCCTAGCCAACTTTTTTAATTTCTGCGATCTTCTCTTCTTTATCTAGAATTGTCAATCCTTATGTACAAATAGTTAGCTAAGTCTATTATTAATTTACCATAAAACCACATATTGTTTAGTAAAAGAAAGTGCCTTTAATATGCCACATTCTCTATGCTGCAACACGTTTGAGATTCCACCAAGTAACAAATACCAAAATTCTTACCACGCCGATGTCTTTATCAATAAGGAAACACAAGAGAAAAGAAATTTTGAAAGCTACTTTAAATATCTCTTAAACTTCCGATCTTCGAAAATTCCAACTGATACTTGCACTAATACAACACCGTTCTACGCCGCGTGTGTTCACCATTCCCGGTGCATGCAGATTTTTTCCAAAACTATTTCCATCAGAAGGCTTCTTCAGGGATATTAATTAGTCTGGATCCAATGGTTTGATAGAAAGCTTCAGCTTAACCGATAAGGAGAGGATGTTCTGAAATTCGGAGTCTTTTTCGAGAAAAGCTGTGGCGAATGGACTGGATGCACCATTCGGTGCAGAGAGTGCCAACTTAACAAGGAGGGTATTTTACCAGAGATACTCACACTGTGTGTCAATATACCTCCACACATAGATGGTGAGTGGGTGGCCCCGGTGACTAGGCTATTAGGCTGTCGCGGTAATCTAGTAAAAAAAAAAAATAAATAAATAAATAAATAATACAAGTGCCATCAGTTTAGTACAGCACTTTACAAATTTCTGTTAGGGTTTAGGAGATGTGTGGTGTAAAGCTCAATCCAGAGGGTGCCAGGACCCGCCAGTCCTGATTTTTAGATGTATTGCAAATCCATGAATAGAACTGTAAATACGTGTGCGTCAACACTTTCGATGAAAAAGATGATTACGTTACCGATCGGTAACCAATGAATAGTATATAAGTGGTATGTACACTCATACGGATATACAATACATGCGTAAATCAGGACTGGAAGATCCTGGCGCCCTCTAAATTGAGCTTTACACCATGCATTTCTCATTATACCGTTGATAAGACTGTTGATATTAGAATTAGAATTAGAATTTATTTATTATATGAGCTAAGGGCTGGGAGCTCTTGATATGCTCGGCCAATTACAAGACTGACAGGTACAAGTTGATGTTTATATTCTAAGATTTTACGGTTTTTTGTTGATGTGTTTATACTATACTTAAATCTAATATCTTCACATAGATTTTTTTTAGTGTCATGGCTTTGTTGTCACATTTATCATTATTTAGATTTTTTTATCTAATTTGCGAGTATATTAGCACTTCAGTATATGTATCACTGTTGTTTTATTACAATAGCTTATTATTGTTATATTATTTTAATTATATCAGAATACTTAACAGTAGAACGTACTGTAGAAATAAGCTGGACTGAGATAGAGATTCCTAAAACAATGTTTGTTAAAAAAATTGTCATAAGTGCAAAAAAAATCTAGTTATGCTGTGGTCAATTTATCACATAAAAGCCTTTTCTTTTAAATGGTGGATTTTTCCTAAGGTTGCCGATTAGAGGGTAGCATATACTAAGCAGATTTTTGAGTGTAATTAATTAAAAACAATAAGGAAAACGAACAATAATAATATTATTTGAGAATTTTAATGGAATGATATTCTGTAAAGAATAGTACTGACTTCCCCTCTTAAGCGGGTTCTTGTTAGCCTCTCTAGCATTTTCCCAGCATTGTTCAGCATACCTCAGGGTCGAAATGACGACGAGACCAGGGTGGGTGCTTTGCCCTTATCCAGAAAAACCAGTTTTTGGATCTTCCAACGCTCGCTGAACAGTCCAACACACAGGCACGCATTAAACATGTCCAACAAAACGTGTGGCTTCTCCGCAGCTATGATCTCAAGGACTTTAGACGGCACCCCGTCAGAACCAGGAGCCTTTCGTTCCGCCGTCTCTGATGCCACCGACCTTAATTGATCGAGCGTAAAGAGAAGCACTTGTCCTACACTTATGTCCTTTCGCCTCCTAACGGGATGCTTCGGAAAAAGGCAAGAGACCACCTTCTCCAAAAAGGAAAGTTCCATCGGTGGCGTCGGGTCCGTACCGCGAAGTCTTTTTAACGCGATACGGTAGCCCAGGCCCCAGGTATCTTTATCTACCTCAGCGATGAGTTCGCGCCAGCATCGGTTCTTGCTCACCTTGATCGCCCTCACCAAAGCCTTTTTTGCGTTTTTGTACACGGCGACAGCTACCTCAGCGTCTTCGCGAGTTCTGTGTCGCTGTGCAAGACGCCGAAGGTGCTGCGTCTCCCGGCGCAAGTTTGCAATATCTTCAGTCCATCAGTAGCACGGCCCTCGACCCCTCCTGGCAGAATTTTTCGGCATACACGCATCGCACCATTCCTTGACCCGTCTCGTAGTGCTGCTCACGAGTGTCTTGGCCTCCGCTAGATTTGTGATCTTGTTCAAATCAGCTGGAGGTGGCACGCTAACCATGGCTTCCAGCAGCAAATCTCGGCCGAGTTTTGCCACGTTCCACCCGGCAATGCGCCTTCGGATTACATCTCGCGAGCCTGCACCCCGATCCTCGTTTACCACGAAGCTGACATACTGGTGATAACTGGCCGTGTAGTCCTCCAGGACCTGCCAGTCTGAGACTCGCTCCACCATTTCTGACGACACCAGCGTGAGATTAATGATCGTTCCCCGGTTACCAGGTCGCCTGAACGTTGCTGTACCACCAAAGTTCACGACGATGAGATCCAGCCTCGCAGCCATCTCTAGCACCGCCCGTCCTCTAAGGTCGGTTCTCGGCTCCCCCCAAGCGATGGCCTTGGAGTTAAAGTCGCCGGCTAGGACTCCATCGCCACTTTTCTTGCACACTCGAACGGCATCCTTGAGTTCGGCAAGCCGCTCTCTGAAGACACCAATCGAAATGTTAGGGGATATGTAGTAACTTACATAGAAAGCACTTCCACACCTGATCCACACGAACCCGTCTCCACCTCCGGTATCAGATACAGAGAACTTGTCGCTGCGAATCAGAATGGCTGCGCCTCTTGTCCTGTCGCAGTACCAGCCTCGGCCCGGTAACGTGCGGGATGGCTTATTTATAAAGAGCATATCCACACCCCGGGCGCATGAAAATTGGTCCAGCAGATCGTGCGCGAGCACGGTCCTATCCAGGTTTACCCGCAGAATCACCGCCATTTTCGCCGAGTCATCCCTGCAGGCGCCCGACACCCGGCAGTCCCAGCGACATGTCTGATGTCCGGTTTCGGATAAGAACCCGCTTAAGAGGGGAAGTCAGTACTATTCTTTACAGAATATCATTCTATTAAAATTCTCAAATAATATCATTATTGTTCGTTTTCCTTATTGTTTTTAATTTATTACACTCAAAAATCTGCTTAGTATATGTTACCCTCTAATCGGCAGCCTTAGAAAAAATCCACTATGAATCCACCATAAAACCAGGGCAGCAGCCCTCTCTGTTACCAGAGAAAACCGCTACTTGCTCGGGCCGGCCAGTAGTCGCCACTCTCCCTCAGTCCCACCCACGGAGACTGCCCTGGCGTTGAGTAACCAGTGTAAGAATGGTGTTCATGTGTAATGTATGTATTTGTTGGTACACAACGGTCATCCCAGCGAGACGAGCGGCAGGTGTACAGTCCCGAGACCACGCAGACAACCCAACCAAACGGGCTGGCGTAAGGCACTAAGGTGCCGCCATATAGCCTCCTCAGTGGTAGTAAGCCTAGATTAGTCGGCCAACCACGTCTTTTTTGTTTATAGTAGTAGTCTAGTGTCTTTTTAGTAGTAGAAGTAGTAGAAGTAGTAGTAGTAGTAGCCGCAGCAGCAGCAGCAGGGACAGCGGTAGTGTGGGACTCAGTGGATTTTTTTTATTAGACCACCCATACCCACTAAAAACCCCCCCCCCCAATGCCGCGTGGCTTAAGTTACACCCTGAAACCGCGTTAGCATTACTTTATGGTGGAGCCAGCAGAGATAACATGGTATCTCACAGCATTAGCGAGCAAGCTCGCCACCAGTTGCNATGCCGCGTGGCTTAAGTTACACCCTGAAACCGCGTTAGCATTACTTTATGGTGGAGCCAGCAGAGATAACATGGTATCTCACAGCATTAGCGAGCAAGCTCGCCACCAGTTGCTAGAGGTGCCAATCCTCCCGAGTCCTAAAAAGGACTCGGGGTCCCTGAGGACTGGCGCCTTTATCTAGCGCTTCTTTGTGGGCTGCTTTCTTACCTCCATGCTTAGATCACCTCTGGCGGCCTTCTCAGAGCCCCTGCCTCTCGCGCGGCAGCTCTTTCCTCTTCTTTCTTACACCGAATGACAGTCCCGACGAAGCTATCCACTGCCCTCCATCCCTCTTTGGTGCGTAGCATCTCAGAGATGATGGTTTTGGGGGTTAGTGCCACGCCAAGCCTGTCTATTAGCTGCTGGTACTCACGGTACCATCTCTTACACACGAAAAACGTATGTTCGACGGTATTAGCCAACGCAGGGCAGTAAGTGCATCTGGGTGATGCTATCACCGCCATGCGATGGAGATAGGCATTAAACTGGCCATGCACGGAGAGGAACTGGGTAAGATAGTAATTTACCTCTCCGTGTCCTCTCTCCACCCATAGCTGCAGGTGCGGGATCAACCGATGCGTCAACCTACATCCTGCACCAGACTGACTCCACTTCTGTTGCCACGTCGTTAACGTTTTCTCCCGCCTGTCGCTATCACTTTCTTTGCCGGAGCCCAGCAACTTCGTTCGCAGCTGCAACGTCCTAAGTTCTCGAAGCTCTTTATAATTATTGGTATTAATATGAGATTTCCTTTTAAGAAGGAGAAATAAAAAGTTTTATTTTAGGTTAAGCCTCATTCCATTAAAATTCTCAAATAATATTATTATTGTTCGTTTTCCTTATTGTTTTTAATTAATTACACTCAAAAATCTGCTTAGTATATGCTACCCTCTAATCGGCAACCTTAGGAAAAATCCACCATTTAAAAGAAAAGGCTTTTATGTGATAAATTGACCACAGCATAACTAGATTTTTTTTGCACTTATGACAATTTTTTTAACAAACATTGTTTTAGGAATCTCTATCTCAGTCCAGCTTATTTCTACAGTACGTTCTACTGTTAAGTATTCTGATATAATTAAAATAATATAACAATAATAAGCTATTGTAATAAAACAACAGTGATACATATACTGAAGTGCTAATATACTCGCAAATTAGATAAAAAAATCTAAATAATGATAAATGTGACAACAAAGCCATGACACTAAAAAAAATCTATGTGAAGATATTAGATTTAAGTATAGTATAAACACATCAACAAAAAACCGTAATATCTTAGAATATAAACATCAACTTGTGCAGAAAATACAAACTGCAGAAAACTTGTCATTGTATTCATGAAACAATAAAATTTTCATCAAACAAGGACTTGAGCCTGAAATAAGAAAGACCCATGAGAATAAAAAAGGCATAATATAAGGAAAAAAAAAAAAAAAAAAAAAAAAAAAAAAANAGTAATCATTAATTTCCCATGTCCGGAATTAAGATCTCCGTCGACTTGGTCATCGCGTATACACATACGCACGTAGAAGAGCAGCATCGGCCTATCAGGTATAAGTACACGAGCACCACATGCTCCGTCCTTCGAGCATCAGACAACTACGCAGAGAAAGAGAGAAGAAACCCCACACTGAGAATAACCGAAAAAAAGAGATGAAGAGCCTCGCGGTGGAGAGGACGAAATGCCTCGCGGCGTAAATACTAATACCCAGCTTGGGAATCACTATATCTCAACGATCCGCTTTGCTGCTGCGCATACATACACACACACACACACTCACACACATGCAGGCCGACCACCTGTGCTTTATTCTCTAATATGCATACACTTATAACCCTCTCGTAAGGAGAGCCTTCTTGCATTTTTTTCTTTTTTTTTTGCTCCCCCCTCTGTAATATCTCGCTGCTCTCAACTCAATCAGTAGGTGAGGATTTAGTGTACTTAAACGAGCGCTCGTTCTCTTTTTTTTTTTATTTTCTCTCTTACTACATCTGTGGCATTATTTCTCTTCTTGGTACTTACTTGCTTGCACCCATCGTTACATTTTTTTTCCTCTTTTCGGTCCGCTCCCGCAACTTTTACGGAGACAGTATCACGCACCACGCGTTGTATGCTCAAAAGATCGGGACGACAAGAAAAAAAATAAAAAAAAAAAAAAAAGGAGAAAGGAAGAATTGCGCTTTGATAAATGAGCCTCGCGAGCATATTTCGCGGCCAAGCGTTCAGGACGCCCGATAAGTTGCAAAAACGCGTGATGTGCATTAAGGATCCCTTTTCGGTGTATTCTCGTTGGTTTTATTTGTACCTGTCAGTCTTGTAAATTAGCTCTAAACTACCTAGACAGTAAACTGTTTTTTCGTTTTCAGTAGTCACTTGCGCTCACGCATTATGCAATTGAAACTTGTTAACCAAAAAATGTGTTATTTCACAAAAAATGTCACGAATGCTCACATTAATATTTTTTTCTGGGAAAGATAGGTTTTATACTTTTGATTAAATTCCTTTACCGTTTGGTGTAAAATACCTGATAACAACCTTAATATGACGCACTGAATCATAAAATAACAGAAAATATATATATATATAAATCAATCAAATGCTCTTACATTCGTATCGGGAAACGATGTTTCAAAATTTGTATGTCTGCTCAGAAGTAAAGATTGCTTAAATGCGATAAAATTTTCAAACATTTAAGGATTTTTGTACAGCGTTGGTTTTTCCAATGAAGTTATGAGAAAGCTGCCAATCTCAATGGTTTTTGATTACGTAAGATATGTAGCTTAGGTAGGCCAAAAGAAATTGGATCTTAAAAAGTTGGCAGAACTCATGTATATGGAAGCTGAAATGTCATTAGCTCCAAAAGTGATTAAGGTACAAGCAAACAATTATAAATACAGCCAAGAAAAATCAAATCAATCTTCTCATAAACATGTAAGTCAAGGCACAGTTTTTACAACAGCTGTATTGACTTATCATAATGTGCAAGCAAGAAACATAAGAATTGATTTTCTCAGCGTTGTGCGCTTTGTCTTCAAAAAAATCATTTAATAGAAGATTGTGAATTTAAGAAAAAGACTTCAGCTCAGCGCTGGAGATTTGTGCAATCACAAAGATTGTACAGGCTCACAAAACAAAAAAAATAGTTTCCAAGTTAGGCATGTGAAACATGTTTTCTTACGTATTTTTTGGTGCTGAATCCGAATCCAAAGTCAGAATGGGTGGTCTCGTGGGGAAGTGAAGATATTAATGATCCTTGCACATTAAGCATTCGAACATGATGGATAAGGTGTTTTAGCCTTATTTTTTGAATTTTTTGACTTTAAACAGCGATTGACTCGAAATTTTCCCGCAAGACCCCCCATTCTGACTTTGGATTCGGATTCAGCACCAGAAGATACGTAAGAAAATATGTTTTACATGCCCAATTAAGGAACTTTTTTTTGTGTGCCTGTGTTATGTTTCTTATGTTTAAAAGAAGGATATGCGCGCGATAATTTTATCAAAGAGTACTGTAATTTATGAAATGCCTGACATCATATTTTTTTACACTCTAAAACTTTAAATCACAAAAAAAGACGCACAGCTTAATTAATTCCAAAACATGTGGAAAAGAGCACGCGAAAGTAAACTCAGAAAAATTTAATTTATGATAACAGTCAGGAAGATTATAGCTGTTTTTGCCATCAGTACAAAAGCCTTTAAATTAATTTATGTATTACTCGAGAAAAGTGTATGGTTTTATTATTAAATTTAAGCAACATTAAGGAGATAAGGACAATAAGCACTTTAATAAATATTATTCTTTATTGTATTATAGAAAATGAATCACATTTGTCAGCAGAAAAAAAGTTGATGTCAGGATGAAATGTGGTTGTACAATTTACTCCTTGCCAAATGTTTTAGTTGTAAAAGATCTCGCTGTTTCTAGTCAAACTGTGGACGCAGAGTTGACAAATGCTTGCTCGATAAAAAAAGAGTTGTGGTTACTCCTTTCAATGAAATTTCTGCAATGCTGTTGGGTCTGCGTTACTGGGAATTGATTGTAACTCTCAAATTTTATTTTAAAAAATTAAGATTTTAGATTTTAGACAAAACGAACGTTAAATTTTGGACGTTTAAATCGTAAACTTTCAATTACAACGAAATTTTTGAATAATTTAATTACATAAATTAAAGTATGTAAGGTCAAGTATTCAAACTCAAGCCATATTAAGTCATTCATGCGAAAATTAAAAACTGGGCTATCAAAATGAAACTTGGAGAAGTTGTTTATAAATCTTTTATGTTGCTATTTGTATTGCTATTTTGGTTTTTTCAACTCTCTTCAGCTTTTGCCATACAAGAGACCTTTTTTGCTTTAACTTTTTGCCGTAACTGTACAGCGTGGCGTGCATGCCCCTTGCAAAGTTCTTGTCTGGCGACTCGGTCATCCATCCTACTGGGTACTATTTACAGGGCGCAGCGATTGTCTCAAGCACACCCTGGCTATTACTAAGTTTAATGGAAAGATATTTCTCAATCCATCTAACTTGCTGTACCGACCTTTTCATAACCAACAGAGACTTCACCCAGTGAGCTGACCAGGTATTGGCTTTCCTTTGAAAAGAAAGCCCCTGAAGATCCAGACATCGCCAGAAAAATCGACTATTCGTTTTAAAAACTTGATAAGTGGTGTTTTGGCATCCTGGGTACTTGTCTCATCGAAAAAGCCCGAGAAAAATATTTCGAAAATTTACGACAAGATTCGAATCCACGACATCTCGAGTATCTCCGACTAGGAGGCTAGCATGCTAACTACTAAGCCATCGAAGCTCTGAAATCTTTTATATACCTCTATGTGAATTTTCAGATAGGCTTGTAGGATAAAATTACAAGATCGAGTCGTTTGAAAAATGTCGTTGAGCACTCGTACAACACGAGCTTTCATGGACGTTAACAATTTTGTTACGGTAAGTCATACGATTACTTTTCGTAGAGCTGGGCCAAGATGACCAAAAACTGGAGTAATAAACTAGAAATCGTCTTTTTCGTAATATTTCGTTGAAAATTTTACCTTATAGGACAAAATCAAAAGATATTGATTAAAACGCAATCATACATTTGCTATTTACTATGTTAAAAGCAAAGGTGATAGTGGACTGCTAGTTTTTTGAGGTTAATCGCAGTTACGCAAGCTAGTTTTTAGAAATTTTAACATTGGATATTACGATTTATCATGTGACATGGGTGCTTCATTTAATTTCATAAAGAATATTTAATAAAATCTTTACGAACATTGACAACTTCAACAAAAATTATCTATTCAGTTGCACATTTGACTTAGGAGTCGTGCATGAACCACTTCAAGGTGCAGCAGGCGGACACTTACTTTCCAGATTCCAAAATACGAAAGAAAAGTACAATTATAGGTGTCTTTCTACGATACATAAGGAAATTTTGATATTTTCGCCAATATAAAAAAAAAGAAGGATAAAACTCTGTTTTATAAATTAAATGATGAATTTTATAACTTGATGTTATAGGAATGAAATATGTAAATTCGCTTAATAGTCTGGGTCCATAATAGGAAGTATTAAAGATGGAGCACTAAGTCGGGAACAGGGTTGATAATTATAATTGTAGAGAAGGCTAGTAAGCTACTCAGCCATAGGCATTTGCATCAATGGCACCTGACCGACCATTCATTTGTAATTTTCAGGTTGTTTCCTTTTTTTATTAAGCTAGTCGCTTAGCCACCAGCAGTTTTTCCAAACGACACACAACATCGGGTTAAATATTGATTTTTTAAAAATAAACGCTAGTTGCCTGGCCGTCGGCATTTAAACCAACAGATACACAATGTAGCGTTGTTTAGTTAACTTTTACTTTTACCCCGTGCCTGGCTACTGTATTTGATTATTATTTTTTTACTCTTGGTTTTTTGTTTATTTTTGTTTTTTTAATATTTTTTTTTATTTGATATTTTTTTTTTTTTAAGAATACCAAGCCCATCAAAACCGCCTAACCTTTCACTTTGTAATAAAGCTAGTTTTTGTTTTCACCGGAAAAAGTTGCTATAAAACCCCGGCTGTTTCGAGACGGGTTTTTCCTTCTAATTTTCCATCAGAGTAATTCCAGGGTTTTTTTCCTTGCCCCACAGGTCTTCGGGCCTGGGTGAGTGCAAAACAGTGTTAAAGCTATAAGTAGGCATTAGCGGATCTGATGCCAGGTGACAGGCAGGAATCGCCAGCCTTACCGGCGAGGAGTAGTCCCTGAAACATAAAGCTTCTCTGGGGATATTAATTAGCCTAGATCCGATGTTTTGACAGAGTGCTGGCTTAACCGGCGAGGAGTGCATGTCCTGAAATATGGAGCCTCTCCGGGAAATGGCTACACAGAGGTGAGTTGGTGGCTCTGGTGACTATGCTAACGGGCTGTAGCGGTAACCAGGTAAAAAAAAAGTTAGCTTTCTTAGTGGGGATTTCATTTTTTGTGTAGACTTCTTAAGTCAACCTGTTATAATTAATAGAAATTTAACATACATGGTTTTAAATTGCATAAATCGTTGGTTCATTTGAAAAAGATTGGTTAAGTTAATGATATTTTAAATTAAACTTCCTTTTTTTAAGCTCCTTGAAATACTTTAGAGTCTCTGTAAAAACCAAATACTAGGATGTTGAGCACCTTTTGGTCATAATTTTTCGAAGATATCTTTAATTGACATACAACTACTGGTTTTTTTGACGTTACATATTTGTATTATAATTTTTTGATACACTACACTCTATTTATATTTATTTATATTTTTATCATGTACGTCTACTTTACATGTTGGTTTTGCATTTTGGAGTTGATCATTTTAATAAAGTCAAATTTAGTCTATCACCCTCAGGTTTTCCCCTAACTAGGGATAAACCCTAGGTAACTGCGTAATCCACATTTACTCTTATGATCTCGGAGAACCAGATACTCAGACGTTGCCTAACTGAGGGGCTTACACTGAGTTCATGTAAAACGAGATATACTCATGATAAATAACACTAGGAACATAACCTTAATATGCAAAAACCCCTAGGATGTCCAAAAATTTATTAATTCTTCAATTCCGGACGCAATCCTAGTCTTCAAGTTTTCGAGTGCGCTGAATCGGAATCTGAGGTCAGATTTAGTCCATCGCCCTCAGGTTTACCACAAGATAAAGAAAAACCTTGCCAATAGCATGAATAAGTTATTCCTGTGGCTCTGAGGTTGCCTTATCTCTAAACCAGATTCCAGACAATAAGAAGATTCTAGATTCTATTGCAGTGGTCTCATATTATATGAAGCTGTGGAGTACCTCCATTCGAAGCTTATTACGAAAGACTTGAATCATATTTGGGTTCCATCATCGATATGTAAGGCTTGTAATAACATGTTCACGCGCTGAAAGGCTGCAAAAGAGCAAAGAGAAAAGATTCAACTCAAAACCAAACAACTGACTCGTTGGAGAAAGCCCTAAGATGAATAGCAATGTTATTTTTGTAATACGAAAGTATCTGGGTTCAACGTAAAAAATAAAAGTAAAATAGTATACGCAGATGTTTGATCAGTTACGAGAGAGATTGAATGTGATCCAATTAATAGGAAACAGAATGAAAATTTACTCTCCCCAGTGAGTCAATCAAAAACTGATGACAAGGGTGATGATTTGAGTGAACAGGGTGATTTATGCAACGAATTAGATAGATCTGACGACGAAGATGAACCCGAGGACGAAGAGGAATCTGAGGACAAAGATGGAGACTTTAAACCATGCAATGATAAAAAGAAGCCTATTATATTGTATACACGAAAAGCATTGAATGACTTGATAAGAAATATAGGACTCCCAAAAGATGCGGCAGAATATTTAGCTTCAGATCTGAAGAGGAAAGGTATGTTGAAACATGGTGTTAAATCAACTATCTACAGAGATAGAGAAAAAGATTTTCGTTAATACTTTGTTGAAGAACAGACTGAAAAAAGTAAGCTAGTCTGCTGTAACAACGTTAAAGGGCTCATTGATACACTGAAGCCTGATGTATACAAGTCTGAGGATTAGAGGCTTTTTATCGAGTCGTTAACCCGGAGCTTAAAAGCAGTGTTGCTCAATAATAAGAATGTGTTCGCACCAGTGCCAATCGCTCACTCAACCCAGTTGAAAGAGGAATACATGAATTTGGAATTCCTTTTGGAAAAATTCCATTATTCAGAGCACAACTGGCTGGTATGTATTTTATCTAAAAATCTTACTCATGATTTTGGGACAATAATCGGGATTTACCAAGACATTCTGCTATCTCTGTTTATGGGATAGTAGGGATCGCGAAAACCAGTTTAAAAAATCAAAATGGGATCCAAGACTGACATTTCAAACAGGAACACACAACATCATCGCTAAGCCACTCGTGGAATCTTCAAAAATTTTGATTCCCCCACTTCACATCAAGCTTGGACTGATGAAACAATTCGTCAAGGCACTTGATAAAAATGAAAATTGCTTCTAATATTTGAGTCAAAAATTTCTACAAATTTCAGATGCCAAGTTGAAAGAAGGAATTTTTAATGGACCTCAGAAACACAAAAAATGGTGAGGGATCCTTGATTCGTTACAACAATGACAGGTCCTGAAAAATATGCTCGGCAAAGTTTCCAAAAAGTTGTCGAAAATTTTCTAGGTAATAGTAAGAGACATGATTACAAGAAGATAGTTGCAAAAATTGTTACAAAATACGGTAAGTTAGGGTGTAAAATGAATTACAAATTTCATTTTTTTGATTCTCATTTAGATGAATTTCCAGAGTTGTGGAGATTTCAGCGAGAAGCAAGGAGAGAGGTTCCATCAGGATATAAAGAAGATGGAGAGGAGATATGAATGCCATTGGGATATCAATATGTTAGCTGACTACTGCTGGACCTTGCTGAGAGAGGATCATGAAAGAAAAAAAAAGAGATGGAACCCCCTTCATAGGTCGTTTAAAGACAAGAAAGCAAGGTATTATCGAAAAACCATACCATAATCCCTTTTCCGAGAACAGATAGTTACAATTTTTATTCATACAAATTTCTGATTTCAGGTCCATATTGATAAGAAAGTCATCATTTTGGATATTGAACAGTGGTGGAGACGAAGAGAGAAAGATGCAAGATAGTTGGAATGATATTGACAGGATCCATTGTCATGAAGGATTTTCCTTGTTTTAAGGTTATGTTCCTAGTAATATTTATGATGAGAATAACTTGTTTTACATGAACTCAGGGTAGGCCCCTGAGTTAGGCAACGTCTGAGTACCTGGTTCTCCGAGATCATGAGAGTAAATGTGAATTACGCAATTACCTAGGGTTTATCCCTAGTTAGGGTACAACCTTAAGGTGATTGACTGAATCTGACTTTGGATTTGGGTTCAGCGCACCCAAAAACTTATAAGTATATAGATTTTGTCTTAAACTCGGATAACTTTTTTTGTGTGTGCCTGTGTTATACAACTGCTGTAGTATTACTGGTTGTTAAATTTACTTTCAATTGACATCCATTAACACAATAACATTTAACTTTTTGCCGATTTCTGATATTGTAATTTTTAATTTCTTAAAATATACGGCTTTGATAATTTTTTTGCAGAAAAGGTGTTACAATGTTAATAAATGTTTTATAATGCTTTTGTTTGTCTCAACCAGGACATCTGTTTGTTACGTTTTGTTCAAAATGGTAGCAAAAGTCAAGCAAATTCTTAACTGCAGTGTACCTAAATGAAATAATGAGTTATCCTTAAGTGGAATAATCTTTTAAAGACTACTGAAAAATCAAAGTAATTGTGAATATTGGGGTGGAGTGTGGCCTTCCACGTATTTGGGCGATTCTTTGTCTGCGTGAGTTAATAAAACTATGAAAGTGATAAAAAAAACTTGTTTCCTTTAAATATCCGCCAAAATATGTGCACATTCCTTAAATCGCGTTTAATTTAACGCGTAACCTTATGGAGGAATCACATACAAATGGAATTTATTAGAAAACGGTATGTAGAATTTTTTCAATTTTTGAAGTGAAACTTCTTATGTTGGGCCGTAAACAGCCGCGTGAGGGGAAAAGCGTTACGAAAAAACGTAGCCACCCACCCTGCGGCCCAAGCCCTCTCCTCAATCTTCTCTCTTACACTTTCTCCCTCTTGCTCCGTCTTTCTCTTTCACAGCGCGCGCACTCTACTACTGTCTACTGATCCGTCTCTCTTTCTCTCGCATGTAATCCGCTTGCTCCCTTCCCCTAACGCTGGTACTATACCTATACATGTATACATATATTATAGGTATGTTAGTATGTATGTTTCTACGGTACAACTATACACTAAACCGATGCGCTTGTTCAAGCTGAGGTTTAAGTATGGAGAAAAGAGAGACAAAGTATACGTATGTATTCTATATATATATATATATATATATATATAACACGTATATATACGTGTTGCACATCCCGGTCATTATATACATGTTCATACGTATACATGTATGTGAAAAAACGTGTATAAAGTTTTAAATATGTATAATATGACAACCTTACTTTTGAAAACAAGAAAAAACGCTGTATCTTAACAGGCAAGCAAAATTGGCTAAAAATAATAATTTTTACGGGTTACCCAAAGGAAAACTACATGGTAAAAGTGCACGAATATAGAGGAGTTGGACTATGCACAAAACATAACCTTAATTATTTTTTTTGTGACTGAATCTTGAAAAGAATGGGCAAAATAAATTTTATTTTCTATGCCGTATTTGGCAAATTAATATGCACATTTACAAAATCTTCGAAAAATTTTTGGTACAACACATCCTTTCAAAGTTCAAAAAACAGTCACACCTTGAAAGAGAATCCAGATAGGCCGAAAATAATTCCACGCATAGAAATTAATTTTTGAGGTGCAAAAATATATGTTACATGAATTTATACAAACAATCGTAATAATTATAAAAGTAGTAAGTCATATCTCAAAGGCAAAGCTACATCTTACATATCCTAGCTATAAATTAATTAATTTTCTACTCTTTATTATACATCGTAAGAATAATTGTCACGTGGCCAAAACCTATATTCTTATAAATAATTTGAGATTACTAGAAATTCATTATAAGCACGGGNTAAATAGTCATTGAAAACAAATTGAATGAGAAGATACAACTTTACAATGGAAAATAGCTATATGTCTCTTGTTTTCCTTAGTCTCAATAGTGAATTATTTTACTTTTATAATAGCCAAAGTTAAAAATAATTTTTGTTTGTCAGATACAATGATTCTAACAAGAATTGATAGTACATATACTTATGATGTCATATCAATTGCACGAATTTTATATAAAAGTAATTTTTGTCCCGCGTAACTTAACAAAAATACCTTTTTCGGGGCACTATGGTGAAAATTTCTGTTTTGTTCTGCATTTCATGACCATAAATTCATAAATACATAAATACGTATATCATAGCAAACATGGAAATACTTAGAATGTTTGAGTCACATGTTACATAAGTATATGTATTTTATGCATGTGCGTGCTCGAATACGTAATAAGAATGAAATTTTCACTATGTTAATATTGGATTCTTAAGGACCTTTAAAAATTAGGTGTAATCTGATAATTTTTTCAGTTTGTGTTATACCGAGTTTAATAACATTTGAGTTGGAAGTTTCACTTTTGCCGGGGTCCCGAGACCCACACCTGGTTTTTTTTTTGCATGACGCAATACAATAAAACTAGTATTATAATCAATTTTCAGAGATATCGACAAATTATTTTTGCAATTAAATAATAAAAACAGTGTCAGATGCCTATGTATAGGTATACTAATGCATGCAAAACAGTTGCAGGCGCTGCCGCATGCTGGCTACCCCCTCACTGCACTCTCTACATTTCCCCTCTAACTGTAATGAACGTCCTGAAATTAAAATAAAATAGTATTTATTTAAGATGATTAAATCAAAGCAAATGAGTAATTAATTAAAAAAGATATGTGTGGTCTCGGGGAAGGTCGGATTTTTCGCTGCATCAAGAGTTGTACAAGTAAACAATCATACATAATACATAATCATACATAATCAAAATTTAATATTTCATGATTTTTCTAGTGTTAACAAATACATTGACGTGTTTAGAGTGTGCTGTTTATTTACCAAGTAAAGAGGGTGTATTATGGAGGTTCCAGCCAAAAATGAAGAATGTTAAAAATCGCTTAAACAAAATTCCTAGTATTTTTGTAAAAAAATATTTATGAGCGTATACAATTGCACAAAAAGCAGTGTCGAAATATCTCCTAGTTAAAAGTAAGCTTGTTAAAAATAAATTAACGAATAAACAAGAAAAAACTCTAGAAAAATTACTTTCAATAAAATTTAAATAATGACCTCTACAAGAGCCTATGTTAAATTGTAAAATAAAATTATTTTTTTTTCGAAAGTATGTCTGGTAAGAATATTGATGAAATATTCATACGCATATTAAATGTTTTTGAAAAGAACAATTTTTCTTCAGTATTACCTAGCATTCATTATTTTTTACTAGAACCAATTTGAAAAACATATGTTTCGAAATAAAGTAAAGTTTTACAATACCATCATGTTTTAAAAACTTGAAAAACGTTCGGTCATTGATTGAATGCATCAAAGTAGCCATTAAGAGATCGAGAAATTTATTTTATTACATTTTAAATAAGCATACCTAGTTTCTTCAGTTTTAAATACACGTTTCCAGCATGTCTCTTAGCATTTCTTTATCGGTATTTCTCATGAATTTCAAATGAATTATGTTCTAAATCTAGACTACTAATTATTATACTTTTTTTCTTGGAATTTTTTTATGCCTATGTGTTTCAAAAATACTTATTAAAAATGAAAAATTTGAACTGTATCTTGTGGACCCCAAAACGCTCTCTATTGGTCGAGACCGTTGTGACGTCACGAATACATAAGCAGCCTCCCTTTAAGCTGCAGAGGATGCAAAAAGTATGATTTTCGATTAATTCTATTGTATTTTCGGGATTTTTTTCAATTAAAAAGTGATCGTGGGTCCAAAATACGTATGAGGTGTACATTATTTTTTTTTTTACAAGTCTGCGCTCAGTGCGAAAATAGATATCGTAAGTTACTTAACCTCATTTATGTAACAACTAGCGGCCCACCATCTCAGCTTCGCCCGAGACTCACTAAATGTAACACCGTAGTGTGTTGACATATAATGTGAAACATTTTTAGTTAGGAATTTTACATATATTTCTGACACTTCTCAGAACAAAAATCTTCTTGTTGAAAAGATGTTTGTTTGGAATCCATACAGTTTATTTGGCCAAATAATAAGCTGTAAAAATTTTAAAAAATTTATCCTGAAAAGTTCCGTGCGTTCCTTATGCCATGAAATAATCGTTGGCCATGAGGAGCCGTTAATTTGCAATTTCTCCGGTAAAATTTACTAAAAGGGCTATTTTTAAAAGCTATTAAGATTCAAAACACCCCAAAAATATATACTAAAAAAATTTTTTGTCTCTTATCTCACAACTTTATTACCAGAGCAACAAAGTCCTGGAACTTAATCTCTACATTTTTTATCACCACAAAAATACAAAAACATTTTCTACTTATTTAAAGAACTAAAAGATTCAAGAGATTACTGTAAGGGTACAACGAAAAGCTTATCTCTTATGTAATGGATTCTTTATTTGCCGATTTTGGAGCTGCTGTTCCAATTTCGATAAATTTTCTGCGTCAGTTTCTTGACACCTGAAATTGTATTTATTAGATAAATTAAAAGTTTTTTTTTCCAATTCACCCTCTTGCGACTTTTGGTATACTTAAGACTTTTGTGACCCCTAAAGGCTGTTTTCTGTCAACTTTGTTAAGTTCTAATATATTTGTTGGCAAGGTAGTTCATCGTCTGATGGCCCTAAAAAAGACCGGTAAGCTCCTTAAGTAAACTCTTTCTTGACTGAAATTAACAGAAATTGTGACTGCCTGGATACCTCAGGGTGATCTTCTCTGGACTGCTGTTAAAGCCCTAGACTGATCGGGAGAAAAATGACAAAGTCCGAAGCTTTGGAGCTAGTTGAAGAGATCTTTCCCAACGTCTCCTGGTATAACATCGAAGACGTTGGTGTCTAACGCACCTTTATTTTTGCAGACTCAGTTATTTTGGTGATATAAGATAAGGAGATTGGTTCGTAATGCTTGCCCGTTGGAGACTGTCCCCTTAGCTCAAGTTTATTTTTCCTGCACAGCTGTTAGGTTCTTCCAGCGCAGACCTTGGAGAGGATCGGTGATTCCTGGTTGAATGCTCAGAGTCGAGAGGGTCGTCGGTCACCGGGGTCCCCAGCCTTGCGACAAACAACTCTGCTCGTGACGTCTGCCAGTGAATGACTGACTTCGTTTAATAGTGGCCGTCTTTAGTTAACATAGTCTTTTAGTCAACGAATCGCTTCCAAAAATGGTAGTAAAAATATTTGTTGGCAGGTAGTTTAAACTTAGGTGGCCCTCAAAAGAAACGATGAAATTTATGGTTAAGTAGTGAACGTAAATACTCATAGTGGCCCTGAAAAGGGCCAGTTATGAAATTTCCAGCTATTTCTAATTATTATTCTTGATGATAAAGAGCTGGCTGTGGGTAGCTTGACGCTTACCCTCGAAGTCTTTATGTACAAGGACTGTGATGGAGGGAGGTACGCCGCTGATCAAAGAATATCTCGTCTTCGGGTTGTTTCCCGGATAACCAACCACTCATCGTTAGTCGGGAAAATGTGGGTATGCCGTTGGGAACACGATCTCTGAAAAGGTAGCCGTTGTAGCTGCCTGTGCCCCTCAGGGCTGTCTTATCTGGATTACATTTGAAGCCAAAAATTCTCTGACAGCACCAGGCGGGATGGTTAAAAGGCCACATAACCTTGAAGTGTTGGAGCAGGTTGTGCTCTGGCTAGATACGGCTTCTGGAATTCCGCCGGAAACGTTATTGGTTATGATAATTTTTTATTGGTGGCACTTGTCAATCCTGGAGATTCAGGGTGAATGCAGACCTAGGTCACTTGCCCATTAGAGAAGAATGTCGTCGGTAACCGGGATACCCAGCTGCACGACTGTTATCTACATTCTCGATGCAGCTTGATGAACTGCTCGTAAACAACTGCAGGAATCTTTGAGACGCTCCGGCCTATTATAATCACACTTATTAAATACTGTTGCAGCTAGCCTTGATTTAATGTCGACGCCACCTAGCGGATTCTACTGAACTATAGTGAAAAGCTGGAATATTTTTGAAAAACTTTAGGCTTATTTACTTCTATTGTTTTTAAATTTTTCAAGATAAAAACTATACTGAAACCATCTAGAAAGTTTTAAGAATTAGTATGCAAAATTTCAGCAAAATCGGTTCTGTAGATTTCGCGGTTCGTGATTACAACGGTTTTAGCGACTTTGCTATATGTATTAGTAAGACATATACACATTTTTGCACCAAGTTTCATTACAATTTATTATTTTGTTTTATAAATAATATGGATTGTAACAAGGATGGGCCATTGAATACTATAAAAAGCAATTCATACAAGTCATGTTGTGTTCCTTTGTGCCACAGTTTATCGATAAAATGTCCAGAAAAAATATTTTTTGGTGTGCCAAAAGACTTGAAGATAAAAAAAATGGTTTTAACTGGCGAGGAGAGAAGATCTGCCAACATCAAGTATATTTTATTGCTGTGAAGATCATTTTGATGTGAGTAAAAGCAACCTACATATGCAATTACGAGTAAATTTTTTTTTATGCAATGATTTTTTTCAGATAAAAAGTGATAAGGAAAATTCTGTAAGGTTTCGCATTTATGATAGTTTTTAAAAACTAAAATCTGATTTTTTTCCTTACAAATTTCGATGGCAACAACAGAATTTAAAACTAAGTTTAACAGTTGAAAAATTGAAAAGAAAACGTTTAGTTCAAGTAATTTTTAGAGAATGTAACGATAACTTACTATCCTCCAGCAAGAAACATGCAGTTATGAATAAACCAGCCAGTAACACTGGCATTGATTACATTTTAGATTGTAACAACGAATGTCTTAGTCAAAATACAGTTGAAACTATTGAATGTCTAACTGTACCTGATATTACTACTTAATCTCAGATAAATGTTAGTAGTTATACCAAAGAACCTTCATCTTCTGGAAATGGACCTTCTACTCTAGAAAAAAATTAAAAACATGAAAAAATTTGTTGATCTAGATGTACGAGTTAAAATGAAGAACCTCGTACACTTTCGAAACAAATCAGTAATATGCAAACCTTTAACAAAAAATGTATCATGCTATGGAAAACCAACGATCACCGATGCAGCTTGCTCACCGAAACCAGTGAGCAATTATTCGTCAGCTACCAAGTTCTCGACAGTAATATCCTCTGATTTTAAATTAATTTCTGAATCGTACATCCCAACGTCGCATAGTGGAAGTACTGATCAGAATAACATTGATGCAGATTGTTACGAGTTCTCATTAAATATAACAGTATTGAAGATAACCGAATATGTAATAAAAAAATTATCCAAAAAAGTTTATTGGTATACCTTCAAATTGTTTTTGGATCATCAATTTATCATAGAAATCTCCCAAAATTAAGGAGGATCACATTTTACTTGTCCTTATGAAGAGCAAGACAAACGACACTTACAATCGCTTAGCTCATCAATTTGGCCTATACACATCCTAAATAAGTAAAATCTACAATAGAAACTACAAACACTTGGCTCATTTTTTGAAAGCATTAATTGAGGACCCGGATCGAATAACTCGCCCGACGCTCGAAACGGAATTTAAGTTCGCGACCGAGGGGCCGATTTTCAAAAGTCCTTAAATCGCTTTTAAAAATATAGACAGTAAAAAGCTGCATCTTTTTTGTTCATATAAATTTTTTATCCGGTTAATACTTTGCGAGAAAAAAAATAAATACCGTACTTTCCGAAAACTCAAATCCAATGGATTTTAAAAACATATATCGCTGTTTCTCAGCCAATTATAAATCCTGTCTCATGGATAAAGTGTAAACAATGCACGTATGACAGACGGCAGGCGAAAAGCTGTGACCAGTATGCAGCAGACGACCTAACCTGATGCAGGAGCTGGTCCACAGCCGACGTGGCGCAGTTACTACCAGCTGTCCACGTAGGTACAAAAAGTTCCGTATCTCAGCTGTTTCTTGAATAATCGAGTTGAAACTTTGAGGAAAACTTCTTCGAGTCTTAAGGAACAACTTTGTCGCAGGAAGTTTTGTCAAGCTGAAACTTCCCCGCATACTTTTTTTCGTTAAAGTTTACAAGTTTGGAAATTATTGCACTACCACGTTGTCATTAGATATTTATAATTCATGACAAGTAAAACGTATTCTAATCAGCTTATCAGCAACGCTACGGTATTCCCCGATCCCATACCAAGTTTCAAACGATTTCGATAATAATTGGCTGAGAAACAGCGATATATGTTTTTAAAATCCATTGGATTTGAGTTTTCGGAAAGTACGGTATTTATTTTTTTTCTCGCAAAGTATTAACCGGATAAAAAATTTATATGAACAAAAAAGATGCAGCTTTTTACTGTCTACATTTTTAAAAGCGATTTAAGGACTTTTGAAAATCGGCCCCTCGGTCGCGAACTTAAATTCCGTTTCGAGCGTCGGGCGAGTTATTCGATCCGGGTCCTCAATTAACATTCTATCAGAATTCCAAATCGTATAGAATCTACCCATTCCATTTAGAGCTTATTACAGTTAAGTGTTTATTATCATTGATGCCTTTGAAATTCAAATTCAGAAGCCATCTAAGTCAGTTCATCAAGCTTTGACATGATCTCAATACAAAAAATGTAACACCATTAAATATCTTGTTGGTTGTACTCCAGATAGCACCATTATGTTTATATCTAAGGGCTATGGTGGCAGAATTAGTGATGTAATGCTTGTTGAAGAATCTGGAATGATGCAAATACTGCCAGAGAAATGTGCTGTAATGGCTGATCGTAGGTTTAAAAGTATTGAACAAATCTTGGTAAAAAAAAAATATTAGATTAGTACGTCTACCAAATGTGTATGAATCTAAAAAATCATGTAAAGAAGAAGTGATTGAAACAAAAAAAATAGCAAGTTTACTTATTCATGTAAAAAGAGTAATAAGACGTTTAAGAGAATATCACATGCTAGCTGCACATGCATGTTTAGATTTGTCTTTAACGCCCGTACTCGATAGCATAGTTACAATTGCTTGTGGACTAATTAACTTACAGTTACTAATAATTAGAACGTTAATTAGTATTGTACATTGTAAATAAAAAAAACTATCTATGAATGTGAAAAACGTGCTATATAATAAACATTGAGTACAAAAAAATTTTACAAATGTTCTTCATAAATTCTAGTTATTGATCTCATTTACGTTTATCTACATATCATGTGTCAGTACTGGATGAATGTTATTTTTTCAAAATGCAGTAGCTTTTTCAAGCAAACTAGTCATATATTGGGCATCATAATTGATCTAGTACTAATAAATAATCTTATTTTTTTTAAAATGACTGTCAGAAACGCAAAATAAACCTTTCCTCTTATTCACTGCTTTCATTTATAGCATCAATTAAGCTGTGTATTTGGGTGCTACCTTTCTATTACATACATAATTTTTCATAGTTTTTTCTGATGTTGGACATTTGATTTCAACAATGAAATCTTTACCAACACTATCTGGTGATGAACCAAATATAGGAGAAATCAATACAAGTCCGCATTTTTGGATGATATATCTAGTTTTTTAACTCCAAGAACACTACGTCTTCTAAACTTTTTTCTCGTATCATACTGAAAGATTGATACTTTTTTGAAGCTCCTACTACTCTTTTAACGAAACTTTTATCTGAAATTCGACAGTGTGCAGTTTCATGAATAACAGATGCTGTTATTCCTCCATATCTTAGTTCATACCACGATAAACTGTCACTTTGCTGTTGAGTTTTTATTTCTATTTCTTTGCATACATAATCATTCAATTCTTTCGATGCTGATTCTAAAAAATTTGTAACGTTGCTTCTCTGCTCTACTGGCAACGACAGTATCTGCTGAATTAATAATTTATACAGTCTCTGTTTTTCAATTTAACTGTATACCTAAAAAGGTGAACTTCCACCTGATTCTTTTTTAGCTCCTTAACGACGTTATTAAAAAAAAAAAATTACTATCTGGAAATAAGAGGTCAGGTTCATCAGAAGCAGAATTCTTTAAGTCAGTACATAACAGAAATTTATGTTTTGTACCAACTTCTGATAGGACTGATTTCTTCCAGTAGTATACAGTTTCAGTGGTAGATTTTTTTTGACTCCAACGATGAGCCTACATTAAAAACGCGAATGCATGTTTGCAACCATCTATACCACAAAGCAAAAGTAAAAACTCAATGTAAAAACATGTTTAAATGTGTAATACAAGTGCAACAGAAATACCTACAGCTGCAGCACAATTTAAGCATTGTGCACTTTTGATGACTCTATTCTCTTAATCAATGAGCAGTAAAAAAAAATAATTTGTACTACGAACTTTGTGTTCCAGACAAATCTGAGATTTCAGGGTACATGAGTGACCTCTCTTGACATGCACATAATTTACAGCATTATCTTCATGACTTTCTCTTGCAGATCTATATTTGAGGGAAACAACGGATATTCAGTAAAAGTGTAAACATCATTTGTGATGGTCAAAGATCAGTCCCTCATCCACTACTGGAAGATTCCTTCAGTCGGCTTTAGTATAATTGGCTATTAATTTATTAGCCATCTCTAAATTTTTACTTGTCAAAGAAAGTAGTTTTGTATGGAAAAATAGTTCTGTAATATATATAGATATATAAATGAGGTTAAGCAACTTACTATCTTTATTTTCGCACTTAGCGAAGACTTGTTAAAAAAAAAAGTAATGTACACCTGATACGTATTTTAGACTCACCATAACTTTTTAATTGAAAAAAAATTCCGAAAATACAGTAGAATTAATCAAAAATCATACTTTTTGCATCCTCTGCATCTTAAGGAAAAGATGTTTATGTATTCGTGACGTCACGACGCCGACGGTCTCGACCAATAAAAAGTGTTGTGGGGTCCATGGGATACAGTTCAAATTTTTTATTTCCAATAATTATTTTTGCAATGAAAATGGCATCAAAAAATTCTGAGAAAAAGAATGTAATAATTAGAGGTGTAGATTTAGAAAATAATTAATTTTAAATTCATTGGAAATTCTAATTATATTAGCTGTACAAGACCAAATACCATTTCAATTATACCACACACTGCTTATGTTGACAGTTATAACAAGACTTTTTTATAGTAAGACGTATATTTTTACACATATTTAATAATTATTTTATTATTTAATAATATTTTATGTTAACTTTGTCAAATTCAAATACTTTTATACATTAATAACCCAATTAGATAGCGCACTTGATATTAACTTCATCTCGCAGCTTGACGCGTTGTACACGAGGATGCGTATTGAAAAAATTCCAACACCAATAGTAACAGACTTTATATAAACAATCTACTTTGCTACAAAAAATGTGTCAAGTAATTTTAATTTGTATATTACTTCTTCAAAATAAAGTCAAACAAGACAGCCTCGATACTGCAGCAGAAGCATAACATGGCGTCACAATTAGTGGATGTGACTGTCAGGATAACACCAAGAGTTAGCTTGCTCGACTTTGAATGAATAGATAATACACGCGCTATAACTGATTCATAAAGTTTTCGTATAAAAGTAGATTTTTTATATTATCTTTTAACAATAGTAGCATAACCACTCGTTAATTTTTTTATTATAATGACTATTGTTTTTAGATTTGACATGCTGGGAGTTGTCTCCCATCCAACAAACGTTAAAAAAAATAGCTCACTTAACCAGCTGTTTTTAAGCTTACAACTAGCAACAATCTCTAAAATTATACGAAATTAATAAGTCGGCAATATTTACTTTACTGTTTGTATATTTCATTGATTATTTTACATATAAAAATTATAAATTTTCGAATTTCAGTAAAAACATTTTCTGACGTTGAAAGTGTTCATTTACACTATTTTAATACTTAACAATACCATGTTGTTTCAAGCACTGTTAGATGTTTCGTATTCCAATATTTCCGTTTCTTCTTCAATATATTGTATAATTTCTTCCGTATTTAATGTCTCTTCACTTTCACGGAGATTAGAAAGACTGTTAAGCTGATTCTTACAACTGTTTTCTTTAATGAATATCTCCTCTTTCTCTTTACTAAAATTACTATAACATTGCTTTTTATCAAGTTCTATTGTTTCTTCAAGTTTGATGGGTTCAAAAATGTTGCTATCATTTAAATTATCTTGATTACTTTCAAGTGCATATTCTCTACTTACAGTTTCAAGAGGATTTAAGTGTTTGCTTATTTGAGAGCAAGACACCATACTTATTTTTAGATCACGAAGTAAGATGTCATCGTGTGTTAAACTTTTTACAAAATACTCACCATTTTCACTACTTTTCAAAAACGTTAAATTTTCTCTGGATTCGGCTCCAAAATTTTCTACTTCTAAATAATTACCAGTTTCAGTTTCAGTTGGTAGTACTGTCAATTCCTTTTGATTTTTTTGATACTCATTTGAGTTATCAAAACTAGTGATAACTATAGTGCTTTCATTTGGTACGTTACTCAAATTAATATTGTCAGATGATAAATCTCTGGAGGGTGACGTGTCAAAGCAAGTTCTGTATTTTTTAGAACAATTGTCTTCATAGCTTGGATATGAATTAAGATTTTTAACAGGAATACAATTCACGTTTCCCTTGTCACTATCATTTTTACGTTGCTTCTGAGAATTTATAACAGGAAACACTGAGTCTGTTACATCAGTACAACTATTCTTGTACTCAGCACATCGAATAGAACCTGAGATGGAATTTTGTAAACATAATGATGATGAATAATGTTTATGATTTGCCTGATGTTTAGACAAGAGTAATTCTGACAGAGCTACATATGAACACAGCTGGCATTTTGGAAATGAAATATTTATAGGAAGAGGTATGTTATGTTTAGTATACATATGGTAAATCAAAATGTTACGCTTAGTCGCTTTGTATCCACAGTACTCACAGATTCGTGGATCAAACTTGATACCATGAACACCTTGCATGTGTCTTCTATAAATAGAATAATTTGTATACATTTCTTCTAAATTACACTTCGTGCACTTCCAGGGTCCACTTTTACAACCATCCAAAATTAAATCATGAAGATTTTCCGAAATGACTTCATCGTCATGACAATCAGCTTTCAAGGAATCTGATGTAAGTACTACGTAAGAAATCTTTGTTTTTCCGGACGAAGAGCTTTCCAAACTTTTAGATTCTTTTTGCATTATTTTTAAACGAATGTTCTTGTTACGTTCAACTAAATGAGGATATTTTTTTAGAACCTCTCGTATAATGTGTGCATGGTTACTTACAGAAGTGATAGGTTTGATATCAATAATATTTTCGGTATTTTCATTATTTTCTTTTCCACTGTTATTACACCGGAATTTTTTTACAGAAGGCGGTCTTAGATCTTCTAATTCTACAGTAGACTCTGACTCTAACCAATTGCTAGCATCTGGACTAGTATTTCGCTTACACTGATCTCCTAAATAACTTTGATAATCAACATTTGTGAATTTATTAGATAACGTGTTAGTAAGCACCTTTTTCATCGCTTCACCTTCATTCACATCTTCAGAAGCTTGCAAAATAGGTTTAGTATTGTATGTAATATCATCGAATGATGAAAACACACCAAGAGTCATGTCTTCTATTTCAGGAATATCAAATCGCGAGGGTCCCTCTGTATTACTTACATAATATTTTTCGAAATGATGGCTGGTACTATAATCGTTTGGTGCATCAGTTAGCAATCGACTATCTTCCGTTTTATCCATCCGCAGTGATCTGAAACAATTTAAGATACAAGGTTGAAGATATTTTCATACATCAACTTCAGATAAAGATATGCTTATGCGTTTTTTACATTTCATTTGAGACAAAGGTAAAATTATTTTAACAGATTGATTATGAAGCGTGATGAGGTATAAAATCAGTGTCAGCAAAAAGACCTGGCTTGAGAAATTGGTGAGATCTCGTTTAGGGCAAAGAAAGTGTATATGAAGCTAAAATAATTTGTTTTTTGTTGTAGTACAAAAAATTGTAACTACCGCAAATGATGCTTTGATAAAAACAAGCTATAAACATACCCTGTAGTGTAAATAATGTAATTATGTAATTTAAAGAAGATGCTACTTAATAAATGTATGTGTGTGTGTGAGTATGTATTTATATATGCCTATACAGGTATGTATAATTATTGATGGCCGCAAACCATTTTCTTGATTTTTATTGTCTACTTCAGGAAAATAGGGAAAATACAAGACATATAAATTATTTTGTGTTAATTTAATAGTTCAAAATAAGTGTTTGATATTAAAATGTACACTAAACTGATACAAAGAACTGTATTGCTGAATATTTAGAACGATTGGTAAATATCATAGATTTTTTTGCATTTCTATACTTATGTAGTCATTGCATTTTTAAGTATACTTATAGAAATCGACAAAGTAGAAAGTCTTGGAACCGTTGTTCGTTAAGTAACCTAAGGTACTTTCTGCCATGTGGTATTTCTGTGGCTTTGGGGTGCTCGCAAGAGAAAAAAACTCGAACACAGGATAAATTCCCTTTATTAAACTCAAGCAAAAGAAAAGTTGGTGTATATGCTGCGGACTTCATCCTGCTCTCGACTCGTGACCGACTGATCCTCTTTCGTTTTGAGTAGCTGCCCAACTAGACTGCCCAATAAACTAACTGCTACTACGTGGGGCAATTCTTCTTACAGACTTTCTTATTGCGTCTTAGTTCTAGTAGCCGGGTGACCACGACAAATGCATTACGCACATCATTTCTGACATGTCCGAGGCTATGACGTCGACATCCTCAACAGAGATTTTTTTACTGGCTCGAATTTCGTGATAAAGTAATGTTTATGTTCTGTTGTTTGCGTTGTATAATGTTCATCCATTTGAAAGAAAAAAGTTAGTTTTGAATTCGTTGTCTCTGTGTCTTACAGGAATTATTTGCGGTATGTTTTCATCGTGTAATTTTTGTTTATGTTACCACCCTTTCGTCATTTATAATAATCGTGCAAGACTACAAAAATAGTATTTCTAATTTTCTTAAATACAATACGCACAAACGCGTTGTTTCATGTAAAAAAATCTTTAATATAAATAGTAACTTAACATTTCTCTTGTTTATATTATTCTACTATTTGTGTGTAAAAAAGTGTAGCTGCATGCTTACAACATCCATTCATTATGTTTTAGGTAAGATTTAATGATTCTGTTTATTGTACACATATAGAAAATTTTTTGTCCTTTTAAATTGTATGTATCTCACTAATATATAAAGCAAAGTTGCAAAAACCGTTTGAATAGTTAACCGCAAGACTACTCAACCGATCTTGCTGAAATTTTGCATACTGATTCTTGACACTTCTTAAATGGTTTTCGCATAATTTTTTTCTCAAAAAGTCATTAACAACAGCAATAAATAAGCTAAAAAATTTGCAAAAATACGCTAGATTTGTGCTTTAGTTCAGTTGGATCCAAACGACAAATCACAACGACCTAAAACTGAATTAAATAAGTGTAGTTAGAATAGGCCCGAGTATTTTTGTAGATTTCCATAGTCATTCACCGGCAGTATATCAAGAATAGAGTTGTTAGTCGTGCAGCCACATATCCTGGCTACCGACGACATTCTTCTTTAATGGGCAAGCGACCTACGTCCAACCCCACTCTAAACCAGTAAGATTAGAGTGCTACGAAAAAATAGGTGTTCTGAACGCCAACGTCTCTAGCATAATACCAGGAAACGTCTGACCAAAGCACAATCTGCTTCAACACTTCAGAGTTTTGTGGCCGTTCAACCATCTGGCTTGGTGATGCCAGAGAATTTTTTGCTACAACAATAAGCCAGGTGAAGCAGCTCTAAGGAGTACAGGCATATACATCGGCCAAAAGAACGTCAGCATCAATGGTTTGTTTCAACAGCGTACTCACAGAAAAAGTATTCTAAAGGCCCATTTTTTCGACCAACAGTGAGCTGTTGGTAGTCCGGGGAACAATTTAAAGATGAAGTATTTCTCTGACTAGCGACATACCTCCTTTCAACACGCTCTTCATATGCAGAGACTCCGAGGTCAAGAGTCAAGCTAGCCAAGGTCCATATACCTGAATCATTCAACTGCAGCCACCTATCAATTACTGAGAATAACTGGAAACAACCACTGGCCCTTTTCAGTGTCATCAGTAATATTTACGTTTACTATACAATCATCAATCTCATTGGTCCTTTTTAGGGCTATCCAACGTTTAACTACTTTGCCAACAATATTTTATTTAAAGTATTTCAGATTAAAACCTTGGAGCGACGAAAGACAACGATATATCCACTAATATAGAGCTATATAAAGCCAGCTGATGTTAAACCAAGTCAGTCATTCACTGACAGACGGAGTTTAGAGCAAAGCTGTTCGTTATGAGGCTGGGAACCCTGACCACTGACAATCCTGTATTATTATCTCAGCTATTAGCGTTTACCAGGAATTATCGTTTTTCCACAAACTGCTCTGGGCCTAATGATCTTGCTCGCTGGTCTTTTTAAAGGCCATCTAAACTATTTCATCAAAAATATATTTTTAAGAACTATTTCACACAAAACTCTGGAAGCGACTTCCGATAACGATTTATGTACTAATAGTAGAGCTATTGTTAAAAAAGAAGCAAATTTATATCAGTTATTTAACTAGTAACATCTATTGTGTGGCATAAATACTATAAGTGCAAGTTGATATGTATATGTAATTTGTACACAGAAAAAAAATTTGTGTTGAATGAGTATACGCTACTTGTGGTAGGAAAGTCCAAGTAGGTACCGAACTTATACAGTTTGTGGGGACCTTCACACACACATGTACACTGCTGCTCTCCGTCCTTCCCCAAACATCCGCTATGTGTCTAACCATTAAAGTAAACCTTCTCGCAAGTGTCCGGATCTCATGTTGGTTAATATATAAGGGCGTTTAAGATGAGCTAGGGTATCCCTACCAATATAGGTGTCTAAGGCAGGGAGCAAGTCATCAGCCTTACTGATGAGTCTTGGCGTGCTCCTGGGACGAAACATCAAACAATCTTTTCTCTCTGATCATGGCATCACTTGATCGCCATAAGTTCAACTAATTAAGCACCATCTAGCTCACAACATTGTAGTCGTACAGCTCAAGGCAGCTTTGAACTTTTTGAGTCCGTGGAGGGGGTACTCTTTAAACCCAATGGGTTGGACTACTAGAGTGCGACCTCTAGAGCTCTTGGCTTCAGCCATATGTATATCTTACTAATATATTAAGCAAAGTCGCTAAAACCGTTGTAATCACTAACCGCGAAATCTACAGAACCGATTTTGCTGAAATTTTGCACACTAATTCTTGAAACTTTCTAGATGATTTTAGAATAGTTTTTATCTTGAAAAATTTAATAACAATAGAAATAAATAAGCTTAAAGTTTTGCAAAATACGCCAGCTTTTCATTTTAGTTCAGTGGGATCCACTAAGTGGCGTCGACATAAAATTGAAGCTACCTGAAACAGAATTAAATAAGTGTGGTTATAATACGTAGAAGCGTCTCAAAAATTTCTGCAGTTGTCTATACAGGCAGTTCATCAAGCTGCATCAAGAATACAGATGATAGTCGTGCAGCTGGGTATCCCAGTTACCGATGACACTCTTCTCCAATAGACCAGTGACCTAGGTCTACTTTAACCCTAAACCACCAGGATTGACGAGTGCCACGAAAAAAAAATTATTCAAACCGATAACTTCTCCGGCGGAATACCAGGAAACTTGTCTAGCCAGAGCACAACCTGCTCCAACACTTCAGAGTTATGTGGCCGTTCTACCATCCGGTCTGGTGCCATCAGAGAATTTTTTACTACTAATATGAGCCAGGGAAGACAGCTCTAAGGAGCACGAGCAGCCCTAACGGCTTTCTTCTCACTGGTCATCCCAACGGCATACCCGCAGAGAAGGTATTCTCTAGGCCTACTTTCCCGACTAACGATGAGCGGTTGGTTATTCGGGGAACAACCCGAAGACGAGATTTTCTTTGGTCAGTGGCATACCTTCCTCCATCACGGATTCCGTATACAGAGACTTCGAGTGTGCACGAGTCAAGCTA
Source organism: Copidosoma floridanum (assembly GCF_000648655.2). The sequence goes on from NW_019379983.1 coordinate 42,912, forward strand.
CCCACATCCAGCTCTTCATCATCGAGAATAATAATAAGGAATACCTGGAAATTTCACTACTGGCCCTTTTCAGGGCCATTAAGTATTTACATTCCCTACTTAACCATCAATCTCACCGATTCTTTTTAGGGCCACCTTTTTAAACTACGTTGCCAATAAATACATTTTTACTAATATGTCCAGAAGCGATTCGTCGACTAAATGTTAACTAAATACGGCCAGTATTAAACCAAGTCAGTCATTCACTGGCAGTCGTCGTGAGCAGAGTTGTTCTTCGCAAGGCTTGGAACCACGGTGACCGTCAACCCTATACCCTCTTGACAGGCATTCAACCAGGAATCACCGATCCTCTTCAAGATCTGCGCTGGGCGAACCTAACAGCTATGAAGAGTAAAAATACTTGAGCCAACGTGCACGCATCACGAACCAATCCCCCATCTTAAATCACCAAAATAACTGAGTCTGCAAAAAAAGATGGTTTAGACACTAACGTCTTCAGCGTTATACCACGAGACGTTGGGAAAGATCTGTACAACTAGCTCCAAAGCTTCGGACTTGATAATTTTTTTCCCGATCAGTCTGGGGCTTCAACAACAGGCCAGAAAAGATCACCCTGAGGTATCCAGGCAGTCACAATTTCTGTTAACTTCAGTCAAGAAAGAGTTTACTTAAGGAGCTTACTGGTCTTTTTTAGGACCATCGAACGTTGAACCACCTTTCCAACAAATAGCCTTTAGGGGTCACAAAAGTCTTAAGCCCGCCAAAAGTCGCAAAAGGGTAAATTGAAAGGAAAACTTCAAATGTATCTTATTGAATACAATTTTAGGCGTCAAGAAACTGATGTAGAAAATTTATCGAGATTGGAACAGAAAATTGACAAATAAAGAATCCATTACGTGAGAGATCAGCTGTTTATTGTACCCTTACAGTAATCTTTTGAATCTTTCAGATTTTTAAATAAGTAGAAAATGTTTTTGTATTCTTGTGGCGATAAAAAATGTAGAGATTAAGCTTCAGGACTTTGTTGCTCTGGTAATGAAGTTGTGAGATAAGAGACAAAAAGTTTTTCTGTTATATATTTTTGGGGCGTTTTAAATCTTAATAGCTTTCAAAATAGCTCTTTTAGTAAATTGTACGGGAGAAACTGTAAATCAACAGCCCCTTATGGCCAACGATTATTTTATGGTATAAGGAAAGCACGGTACTTTTCAGCATAATTATATTTTTCTAATTTTTACAGCTCATTATTTGATTAAAAAAACTGTATGGATTCCGATCACATTTGTATTTAATAAGAACATTTTTGTTCTAAGAAGTGTTAGGGATAGATGTAAAATTTCTGACTGAAAGCGTTTCACATTACATGTCAACAGACTACAGTGTTCCATTTTGTAAGTCTCTGGTGGAGCGAAGACGGGGAGCCGCTAGTAAATACATATGAACGTCTCAAGTGTGTCTCGTGCTGCGATCATCAAAACATAGGCATTGTTTGAACGTGTTGTTGAATAACAGCGAACAAAGGTAAGTTCTAATTACAATAATGTTAATTATTTAGTAGAAAGTTATGTTTTGCTATTATTTAAATAATAATAATGCGTAAAAACACGTATACGTGAAGTTAAATTTTGATTTGCACTAATGGCGAAATGAGAGTTGACAGATTTTTTTATGGGAACTCTGCCGCATCAAATGTGTTATTCTGTTCCGAGGACTTGTTACAATCTCTCGTGAATACATATGCCAACAAAGCTAAAAAAATTTTTGTTTACTAATACATAACCTCTTATCTGAGACTTGCTACTTTACGGCAGGGTATGTACAGGTGTACTTAAACATGCACCGTGTACCACCAAATATACCTATAAATATTTTATTGTTACATTCTAATGTTTGATCGTATGTATGTGGAATTGTGCTTGGTGTACAGTATACGATACGCGGTGCGCGGTGTATGGTTAGGTGTATCCATGCACATTTTTAAATATAAAAAATAATTTTTCTGCAACATTAAATGTATGATGATTTATACAGTGAGTTTTAGTTTTAACTCTTTACCCCTGCTAAAATGCTGAAATTAAAAATTTTTTGAAATATTACAATTATGACTAGTGAACTATTTTAAAAATATCCAAGTTTTTCCAATGATAGAAATTTTTAATTTTCAATATAGTTTTTTTTTATCAAACGCAAGAAGTGATATATCTTGTGCTGTTTTTTCTTCGTGCAACTTAAAACGAATACTACACATTTATGATGTATAATTTATTTAGAAATGTTCATGTGTATGTTGCTCATGTGTTAAGTTTCTTATTAAACCTCTACTCATGATAATGCGTTGTATTAATAATATTTTGTACATCTTCAGCTGATTGTGTGCATGTTTTTATAGACATATCATCAGGATGCAGGATCATACAGAAAGAGGTAACTTTAAATTGAGTACTTCATTATTATGAGCACATGCAACTCAGAAATAATACAAGAGTTTTTGGTTTTTATTTGCAAAACAATAGTTGATATGTGTTTTACAGCTAAATCAGCCTGTAAATCACAGACCCCGCCCGACGACGTATTTGACTTGCGATCTGCTCGTGTCCATTTGTCTGTAAGTGTTGCAAGCGCAAACATCAGTGGACCGATTCTTGATTATTCTATTAAAGTACCAGAGATTTGTGGGGAAGACATAAACCTTAGACAGTCTCAGCCTAAGAAATCTCGAGTTCAGTCAGATTTACAACAATCAAATACAAGCTTAACGAACGCATCAACTCTTGAAGGTAACAACTAATTGTATTATTAAGAGAAAATATATTTTTAGATATAATATACGAGCTTAACATTAATGTACTCCGTAATATAGACAATCCAACTAGTTTAAACGATACTATTGAATTGACACCAAACGAGTTTTATGAAAAAAAAAATGCAATTTATTATTCATTGTTGAATTCGAGCAGAGGTAGATCTGCATTAGCTTCGTACCGTCTTGATACGATTAAGCTTCAAGGATCGTCTTTATTTGATGGATTTATTCACACAGTATGTGCTTTAATAATTTATTCTAAATTCTTGAAAGGGAATTATGAGTATGTATATGTCTTCTAAATTATAAAAAAAAAATTACATTTATGTCTTTATAAAACTATATTACATAAATGTAATTACTTTAACCCATACTTTGCATGTCATTATATCTAGCATTCACAAGGATCGTATCATGTTATTGAGAGAACAGTTAATAGACTTGTTTCCTTCTCGAGCACCCACAGAATGGTATGCTCTAGCTACGAATGACGTGACTGCAAGAGGAGGTTTGTTTCATTCATATAGACTTTTCCGTCAGAACTCAATAGAAACTGGTTTTTTCCAAGGTCGAGAAAAACCAACTCAAAGAGGTTCAAATATTTTTAAGAGATATATTACTTAATCAATGTGTTGTATAGTTTTACTAATCTTATATTTGTAGTTTTTCACCTTTTCGATTCGACAGTATGGGACACTGGGGAAATAGATGCTGTTTTATTTAAAAAATGAATAGCATGGATCAATGAAAGAATTAGTGTGTACAAAAGGTCGACCATCCAGGAAGTTTTTACTCTTTACCCGTGCTTGATGTCCCCTGATGGATTGACATAAGTATGTTATATATTTATAATCCTTATTTCATTATAATATTTCTTAACAAATAAAAACCATTTATCCATTAAAAGAAAAACTTTTTTTAACAAATTGGACTGCTATATCAAAACAAATACTATCTTATGCATCTGATTTAAAGAAATAACAAATTAAATATGTTTTAGAGTCAATAATTGCAGCAAGTGGTACAAGTACATAATTTATTAGCATCAATTAATAGTACAAGCTTTACCTTACTACTTCATACAAATCAGTTATCGCTTTGAATCGGAAGTCCTGCCATATATAGTTATTTGTGGTCCGTTAAATGGAGTGACATCCACTTACATGGTTATTAATTCAAACTTTAAGTTTAAATATAAATCAGTGATAGACGCAGTTGACCAGTTATATACATTATTCAGAATAGTAGGTGCGAGGCACATAAAGCATTTAAAAAATAGTTATCAATTTCTTAATCACCATGTTTTTAATTTAGAAGAAAATCCACTATTNAACGAAAGATCGCCGAATTTAAACCCTAAACCTTCTTTTCCTTAATAAAAATCGTATTTTAATAATTTATAATTTTGATAACACAAAACTCCTAATCTATATAATTTCAGGCGTTAAGAAACTGACGCAGAAAATTTATCGAGATTGAAACAGCAGCGTCAAAATCGACAAATAAAGAAATAAGTAGAAAATGTATTTGTAATTTTGTGGCGATAAAAAATGTAGAGATTAAGCTCGCGGATTTTGTTGCTGTGGTAAAAAAGTTGTAAGATAAAAGACAAAAAATTTTTTTAGTACATATTTTTGGGTTTTTTTTTAAATCTTAATAGCATTAAAAAAAGCCCTTTTAGCAAATCATACAGGAAAAACTGCAAATCAACAGCCCCCTAAGGCCAACGATTATTTTATGGCATAAGGAACGCACGGTACTTCTTAGCATAATTATATTTTTTTTTATATTTACAGGTTATTTTTGGACCAAACAAACTGTATGGATTTTTATTAATAGCTGAAAATGCATAGAACTTTGTCACTAATACTTTAGTAATGAAAGTTATTGTACAAAAATATTTATCATCCAGTTTTTGTCACCCACACTACTTTTTTTATTTTTATATGAATGAATAGTATCATCAATATTTAAAAATGTCTGAAAAATTAAGCCTCAATAACGCTATCTCTAAGTTGTGCTAAAGATTTGACAATAATCCAACTATTCCTTAAAATGCTGTGCAAGATGTTGTCACTTTTTTTGATGAGTTCATTTCTGATTATTTCATTCCAATTATTAACCACCACGTCGAAAAAGAAATTTTGAAATCGTCCGAGAAATTTTATGTACAAAAAATTAAAAGTATAATCAATGAATACAAAAACGTATTTTTCAATTTAACTACAGAATATAAAAGGTTCAATATGTTCCAAAAATTTTCTGGTTTTATACCACCGGAAGAAATTAAAATTGGGACGACCATTTACAGACCAGATCCAAAGGTACGGCTAGTAGACGTATATGTTGCTTACAGACCAATTATAAAAACTTTAAAAGTTTTTTTCGAAATTCATGGTCTTTATGATAAAGTTATTACTTACATTCAAACCCTAAAAAACGGAACAAATTTTATACGTAATACAATGCAGGCCAATTGATGGAAAACAAATTACGCTCAGACAGAAGAGCTAACACAACCTTCGTTCTTCTATTTTGATGATTTTGAGTCAGGTAATTGTTTAGGTAGCCACTCGGGTGAGCAAAAACTAGGTAAAGGATACATTTTTAGATCTCGTTACAAAACTGAATTGCATATTTTTAGCAATAAATTTTTACTTGAAGTATAAAAAATAATTTGGTAACAAAGTTATATAGTTATATTTTCACGCTTGATTCAAGATTTAAATACCTTAAGTTATGAAGGGATCGTTATAAATTTGAATCGAAACACACAAAAAAAATTTTTTATAATTGCATACTTATTTTCGGTGATTACCTTGGATTATATGAGATATGCAGCTTTGTTACCAGCTTTACAGGCACTCGCTGTTGCCGAATATGCAGTGCTGATACAGCACAAATTGCTACCATGATTACATAAAATAAAAAATTGTAAAGAAACCGTAGCAATCAATGTGAAGATGTTTTAAAAATAACCATATAACTGGTGCAACGGAACCTTGTATTTTTAACGAACTACGTGACTTCCATGTAATAGAAAATCAATGTATTGATTACATGCGCAATTTCGCAAAAGGTATTTTAAAATATTCCTTATCAAGAATCTTAACAAAGTAAATTTTTCATGGAAAACTTCTAACAATTGGAACATTTAAACAGCGCTTACAATCATTTGATTTCGGTAAAATAGAACCTGTCAACAAGCCGTGTAAAATTTCGAAAGAACCTTCAAAGAAAAATCAAAAAGGATTTCAAGAAAAGATTAAAATGAAACAATCATCTTCTTAAATGATGTGTCTAACTCGATACTTAAGTCTAATAATTGGTGATCGAATACCAGAAGGAAATGAAAATTGGAAAATGTATTTAGTGTTGTGTCAAATTGTAGGGATACTATCATCCCCCAGATATGTTGACTCAGCCATATATTAAGTAAAATACCTTTTAACAAAACATAATGATGAATACATTAAGCGATTTGGCAAATTAAAAAAAAAATGCACGTTTCTAACCATGTACTCATGGTGTTAAAAGATAATGGACCGATTGTGCATTTCTGGAGCATGTCTGGGAAGACAAAAATTATAAGTTTTTAAAAACCATTGGTATCAATACGAGTTCTAGGGTTAATTTACCGTTAACCATTTCAATAAAACATCAGCTACATCAGTTCTATGTATTTAGGTATTGTGATATTCTTAATATAGAAATTGTGTATGGAGATACTGACTTACACAATGATACTGAAATCAATAAATTTAAGCCTAACATCAACGTTTCTGATACTTTTAAATTTGCTGTTATTAATGATAAACATTATGCATCAAATACCGTAATTGTTTGTGAAGTCACTGATAATGGTCAACAATTTTGCATGATTAAAAAAATTTATAATGTAAACAACATTTTTTTTCTTGTAAAAAAATTACATACTATATTTTTGGCCCTCCATTATTATGCTTATAAAGTTTTTGTTAATAGTGAAGACACAGCGATGTATGAATCCAAAACGTTACCACAAATAGAGCCGTGTTCACTCGTTGAACTTAATGCGGAGTATTACGTTGCCACTAGATATAATATTAAATTTGTTTCTATAAATTTATTTATCATACTAAAATGTTGATTGAGTTCAATAAAATTTTTTTACAGATCATGTATTACTATGCTTCTTACTCTAGCATAATAATTCATATTTTATTTACTTACGTGAATAATTATTAGACATAATACAAGTATAGGACATTTTATGCAAAAAAATCTCGCTAGAATGCGCTAGTAATGAAATAAGCAATAGAAAGCTACTAGCCTATTTGTATGATGCCTCATATACATGAATACGTTTGTATAAGTAACGTTAAAAATATCCTATGCTACGTATAGTTATACTTTAATGATCGCAACGCAGAGTCGAGACGTTGATATGTATATACATATACATATGGCTGAAGCCAGGAGCTCTAGAGGTTGCACTCAAATAGTCCAACCCGTTGAGCTCGTAGAGTACCCTCTCCACGGACTCAAAAAGTTCAACACTGCCTTGAGCTGTACAAGTACAACGTTGTGAGCTAGATGGCGCCCAGTTAGTTGAACTGTATAAGTTCGGTACCTACTTGGACTTTTCTACCCCGAGTAATGTGTACTCATTCAACAAAAAATTTTTTTCAGTGTATAGTGATACTGTTAGGTAGACGAAACATGTCCGTTGTCACGCACGCACGCTCTCGTAGAGTCTCTCTCGGTACCAAGAGAGTAGACTTTGTAATCCTAAATAATTTTTATTTCTGTTATTAAATATATTAATTAAAGTGTCAATAACTTTAACATTATTGATCTTTTATCTCCTAATAAATATATTTAACAGCTATAGAAAGCCAGCCGACATTAAACCAAGTCAGTCATTCACTGACAGACGTGAAAAGCTGAGCTGTTCGTTGTAAGGCCGGAAACCCCAGCAACCGACGTCCCTGCATTATTATCTCGGCTATAAGCATTTAACCACAAATTATCGTTTCTTTACAGTCTGCGCTCAGCTTGCTGAGTCTTGCTCACTGGTCCTTTTACGGGCCATTTAACGTTAAACTACCTCACTAACAAATATTATCATATTAAAAAAACTGGCGAGAAAGAACCCTTTAGGGCTAACAAAACTTTTTAACAATGCCTAGGATTGCAAGAAGACAAATCGGCAGGAGAACTTTGAATGCTTTAAAATTTTACAATTTTAGGCGTCGAGAAACTGACGCAGAACATTTACTGAAATTGGAATAGCAGCGTCAAAATCGACAAATAAATATTTATTTCAGTGACAGGTCAGCCTTTTATTATAACCCTCACATTAATACACTTTAATCATCCAGCGATTTAAATAGGTGAAGTGTACTTATTATGGTGCTAAAAAATGGAAAAATGAGGCCCCAGGATCTCGTTCCTCTAGTAGTAAAGTTTCTCTTAATGCAATGGAGAATCCTCCTGAATTAAAAACGTTTAATGACGAATGAACATCTTCTATCAAAGCATTTTCTTGACAATATTAGACGTTATAATACTCAATTCCAAATGACTTCATTTAAAGGCAAAGAGATCTGAGAAAGAAACTTTATGCCAACTTTCAAAATTTGAAGTCAAGTGTACTCTACTTGATACGCAGCTTACTTCCAGAAAAGGAAAAAAGTCCGCACTGCTAGTAAATTTAATTCATATCTGAAGCACAACAAATTTTTATTCACACAGATAATACTTTTGAAAAAACTAATAAAAACATTGAAAAAATTTATGCATGATTTTAATCCCCATAAGGACCTTTTATATCTAATTATTCGAGATTTATATAAATATAAATGTCGAACAGTCTATAAACTTGAAAACTTAAGATTGATTATTTATGCTGACCGTACCCCTGTTGGCAAACTTTGGGGACGATACAATACGCCGAGGGTGAATGAAGTTGCTGCACTAATAGTTGACGAAAAAAAGATCCCTGAGATATTCTTCTACACGGTTGACATGGGCGGTTGGAGCGAATTTCTGAGCTCCCCCGATTAGACGACTCTCTGCAATATTCTCTTATGGATATTCTGTTGATATACCACTTAACAGTCTTCCAAACAAAATTGTTTCTTGCATGTAATTCTACTCTTACAAATTTATGTTGAGAATTAACAGTATAAACTACCTGCTGTATTATAAGAACTTACTAACTTACGATTATAACTATTTGAATGATTTTGTTAAGCAAAATCTTCTGAAGCTAGTTCCAAATTAGCGACAAGCTCTTACTTGCCTTATTGATAGTGTCTCGCATAATAGTAGAAAAATCTTCTTCCTAGGTGCTCCTGGAGAAAATGGAAAAACATTCCTAATTAATCTAATGTTGACCAAAGCAAGATCTACTGGAAAACTTTCCCTTGCTGTAACATCTTCTGGCATTGCTTTCAGTCTCTTGAGTAGAGGTAGAACAGATCACTGTACTTTTAAGCTTCCACTCTGTGTTCTTTCTGGAGAAGATTACAAGTGCCCAGTACGCAAAAATAAACCTCTTAGAAAAATTCTTCAAAATATAATATTCATCAAAAAAGATGAGTGCACAGAAGGGTTATAGAGCTCACATTGAACCAATTAATAGGATATTACAAGGTATAAGATCAAACCAGAAATTCATGGGTGGCATCATACTCATTTTTGCTGGTGATTTAAGGCAAACATTATTAGTAATTCCAAGAGAAACTAAAGCTAATATCGTTCGTGCCTGTTGGAAATCATCATTTCTCTGGCATTATGTTGAGTCTCTTTATTTGCGCATTCATATAAGAGTACATCTCTGTGGAGGAAGCCCAAAATTTCCGATACAGTTATTAAAAGTTGGCACCACAAATAGAGCCGTGTTCACTCGTTGAACTTAATGCGGAGTATTACGTTGCCACTAGATATAATATTAAATTTGTTTCTATAAATTTATTTATCATACTAAAATGTTGATTGAGTTCAATAAAATTTTTTTACAGATCATGTATTACTATGCTTCTTACTCTAGCATAATAATTCATATTTTATTTACTTACGTGAATAATTATTAGACATAATACAAGTATAGGACATTTTATGCAAAAAAATCTCGCTAGAATGCGCTAGTAATGAAATAAGCAATAGAAAGCTACTAGCCTATTTGTATGATGCCTCATATACATGAATACGTTTGTATAAGTAACGTTAAAAATATCCTATGCTACGTATAGTTATACTTTAATGATCGCAACGCAGAGTCGAGACGTTGATATGTATATACATATACATATGGCTGAAGCCAGGAGCTCTAGAGGTTGCACTCAAATAGTCCAACCCGTTGAGCTCGTAGAGTACCCTCTCCACGGACTCAAAAAGTTCAACACTGCCTTGAGCTGTACAAGTACAACGTTGTGAGCTAGATGGCGCCCAGTTAGTTGAACTGTATAAGTTCGGTACCTACTTGGACTTTTCTACCCCGAGTAATGTGTACTCATTCAACAAAAAATTTTTTTCAGTGTATAGTGATACTGTTAGGTAGACGAAACATGTCCGTTGTCACGCACGCACGCTCTCGTAGAGTCTCTCTCGGTACCAAGAGAGTAGACTTTGTAATCCTAAATAATTTTTATTTCTGTTATTAAATATATTAATTAAAGTGTCAATAACTTTAACATTATTGATCTTTTATCTCCTAATAAATATATTTAACAGCTATAGAAAGCCAGCCGACATTAAACCAAGTCAGTCATTCACTGACAGACGTGAAAAGCTGAGCTGTTCGTTGTAAGGCCGGAAACCCCAGCAACCGACGTCCCTGCATTATTATCTCGGCTATAAGCATTTAACCACAAATTATCGTTTCTTTACAGTCTGCGCTCAGCTTGCTGAGTCTTGCTCACTGGTCCTTTTACGGGCCATTTAACGTTAAACTACCTCACTAACAAATATTATCATATTAAAAAAACTGGCGAGAAAGAACCCTTTAGGGCTAACAAAACTTTTTAACAATGCCTAGGATTGCAAGAAGACAAATCGGCAGGAGAACTTTGAATGCTTTAAAATTTTACAATTTTAGGCGTCGAGAAACTGACGCAGAACATTTACTGAAATTGGAATAGCAGCGTCAAAATCGACAAATAAATATTTATTTCAGTGACAGGTCAGCCTTTTATTATAACCCTCACATTAATACACTTTAATCATCCAGCGATTTAAATAGGTGAAGTGTACTTATTATGGTGCTAAAAAATGGAAAAATGAGGCCCCAGGATCTCGTTCCTCTAGTAGTAAAGTTTCTCTTAATGCAATGGAGAATCCTCCTGAATTAAAAACGTTTAATGACGAATGAACATCTTCTATCAAAGCATTTTCTTGACAATATTAGACGTTATAATACTCAATTCCAAATGACTTCATTTAAAGGCAAAGAGATCTGAGAAAGAAACTTTATGCCAACTTTCAAAATTTGAAGTCAAGTGTACTCTACTTGATACGCAGCTTACTTCCAGAAAAGGAAAAAAGTCCGCACTGCTAGTAAATTTAATTCATATCTGAAGCACAACAAATTTTTATTCACACAGATAATACTTTTGAAAAAACTAATAAAAACATTGAAAAAATTTATGCATGATTTTAATCCCCATAAGGACCTTTTATATCTAATTATTCGAGATTTATATAAATATAAATGTCGAACAGTCTATAAACTTGAAAACTTAAGATTGATTATTTATGCTGACCGTACCCCTGTTGGCAAACTTTGGGGACGATACAATACGCCGAGGGTGAATGAAGTTGCTGCACTAATAGTTGACGAAAAAAAGATCCCTGAGATATTCTTCTACACGGTTGACATGGGCGGTTGGAGCGAATTTCTGAGCTCCCCCGATTAGACGACTCTCTGCAATATTCTCTTATGGATATTCTGTTGATATACCACTTAACAGTCTTCCAAACAAAATTGTTTCTTGCATGTAATTCTACTCTTACAAATTTATGTTGAGAATTAACAGTATAAACTACCTGCTGTATTATAAGAACTTACTAACTTACGATTATAACTATTTGAATGATTTTGTTAAGCAAAATCTTCTGAAGCTAGTTCCAAATTAGCGACAAGCTCTTACTTGCCTTATTGATAGTGTCTCGCATAATAGTAGAAAAATCTTCTTCCTAGGTGCTCCTGGAGAAAATGGAAAAACATTCCTAATTAATCTAATGTTGACCAAAGCAAGATCTACTGGAAAACTTTCCCTTGCTGTAACATCTTCTGGCATTGCTTTCAGTCTCTTGAGTAGAGGTAGAACAGATCACTGTACTTTTAAGCTTCCACTCTGTGTTCTTTCTGGAGAAGATTACAAGTGCCCAGTACGCAAAAATAAACCTCTTAGAAAAATTCTTCAAAATATAATATTCATCAAAAAAGATGAGTGCACAGAAGGGTTATAGAGCTCACATTGAACCAATTAATAGGATATTACAAGGTATAAGATCAAACCAGAAATTCATGGGTGGCATCATACTCATTTTTGCTGGTGATTTAAGGCAAACATTATTAGTAATTCCAAGAGAAACTAAAGCTAATATCGTTCGTGCCTGTTGGAAATCATCATTTCTCTGGCATTATGTTGAGTCTCTTTATTTGCGCATTCATATAAGAGTACATCTCTGTGGAGGAAGCCCAAAATTTCCGATACAGTTATTAAAAGTTGGCAATGACACGATGGAAAACGAAAATGGTTTAATCACTGTAGATCAGTTGATGATTTAATTTCTGAAGATTACTTAGATATTAAACATTTATACAACAAATAGTACCAATGCTTACGTGAGAGGGCGATAATTTGATGAAAAATGCTACAGCAGAGGACAGGTTTGTAGCTAATTCTTAAGAGTACCTCTCTATTGATTCACTCATCACAACCGATGATAATGTTAGTTATTCTCAGAAATTTTAAAACTCTCTAAATCCATTAAGATTATCACCCCGTAAGTAAGGTTTAAAAGTTGCATCTCCAATTATGCTACAACGTAATCTTTAATTCACCAACCTATGTAATGGGACTAGACTTTAAATTAAAACTTTGCGAAATAATTTTATACAAGCTACTATTTAAACAGGTCCAGCATCAGAAAAAATAGCTTTTGTTCTTAGGGTTCAGATAATACCAACTGTTTCAGTTCAAGCATTGACAGTTTTTGGTAAAAGTTTGTTTTGACATGACAATTAACCAATCGCAAGGACATTGTAATTTTTTGGGTGTAGGTTTAAAAACTGTGTGTAAAGCTTTCAAGAACTGGTGATCTACATCATCAGATTGTTCTAAATTCTTCTGGGAATAAAACTTAAAATGTTATCTTACTAATGTATGAAGCAAAGTCGGTTAAACCATTGTAATCGCTATCCGCGAAAACTACTCAACCGATTTTGCTGAAATTTTGCATACCGATTCTCAATACTTCCTACATGGTTTTAGTACAGTTTTTATGTTGAGAAATTGAATAACAATGGAAATAAATAAGCTCAAAGTTTTGCAAAAATCCACCTGCTTTTCACTTTAGTTCAGTAGGATCCGCTTGGTGGCGTCGACATAAAATTGAGGCTACCTGCAACAGAATTGAATAAATGTGATTATAATGGGCCGGAGCGTCTCAAAGATTCCTGCAGTTGTTTACGAGCAGTTCATCGGGCTGCATCGAGAATGTAGATAATAGTCGTGCAGCTGGGTATCCCGGTTACCGACGACATTCTTCTCTAATGGGCAAGTGACCTAGGTCTGCATTCACCCTGAATCTCCAGGATTGACAAGTGCCACCAATAAAAAATTATCATAACCAATAACGTTTCCGGCGGAATTCCAGAAGCCGTATNAGTCGTGCAGCTGGGTATCCCGGTTACCGACGACATTCTTCTCTAATGGGCAAGTGACCTAGGTCTGCATTCACCCTGAATCTCCAGGATTGACAAGTGCCACCAATAAAAAATTATTATAACCAATAACGTTTCCGACGGAATTCCAGAAGCCGTATCTAGCCAGATCACAACCTGCTCCAACACTTCAAGGTTATGTGGCCTTTCAACCATCCCGCCTGGTGCTGTCAGAGAATTTTTGGCTTCAAATGTAAGCCAGACAAGACAGCCCTGAGGGGCACAGGCAGCCACAACGGCTACCTTTTCAGAGATCGTGTTCCCAACGGCATACCCACATTTTCCCGACTAACGATGAGTGGTTTGTTATCCGGGAAACAACCCGAAGACGAGATATTCTTTGGTCAGCGGCGTACCTCTCTCCATCACAGTCCCTGTACATAAAGACTTCGAGGGTAAGCGTCAAGCTACCCACAGCCAGCTCTTTATCATCAAGAATAATAATTAGAAATAGCTGGAAATTTCATAACTGACCCTTTTCAGGGCCACTATGAGTATTTACGTTCACTACTTAACCATAAATTTCATCGTTTCTTTTGAGGGCCACCTAAGTTTAAACTACCTGCCAACAAATATTTTTACTACCATTTTTGGAAGCGATTCGTTGACTAAAAGACTATGTTAACTAAAGACGGCCACTATTAAACGAAGTCAGTCATTCACTGGCAGACGTCACGAGCAGAGTTGTTTGTCGCAAGGCTGGGGACCCCAGTGACCGACGACCCTCTCGACTCTGAGCATTCAACCAGGAATCACCGATCCTCTCCAAGGTCTGCGCTGGAAGAACCTAACAGCTGTGCAGGAAAAATAAACTTGAGCTAAGGGGACAGTCTCCAACGGGCAAGCATTACGAACCAATCTCCTTATCTTATATCACCAAAATAACTGAGTCTGCAAAAATAAAGGTGCGTTAGAAACCAACGTCTTCGATGTTATACCAGGAGACGTTGGGAAAGATCTCTTCAACTAGCTCCAAAGCTTCGGACTTTGTCATTTTTCTCCCGATCAGTCTAGGGCTTTAACAGCAGTCCAGAGAAGATCACCCTGAGGTATCCAGGCAGTCACAATTTCTGTTAATTTCAGTCAAGAAAGAGTTTACTTAAGGAGCTTACCGGTCTTTTTTAGAGCCATCAGACGATGAACTACCTTGCCAACAAATATATTAGAACTTAACAAAGTTGACAGAAAACAGCCTTTAGGGGTCACAAAAGTCTTAAGTATACCAAAAGTCGCAAGAGGGTGAATTGGAAAAAAAACTTCAAATTTATCTAATAAATACAATTTCAGGCGTTAAGAAACTGACGCAGAAAATTTATCGAGATTGAAACAGCAGCGTCAAAATTGACAACCAAAGAGTCCATTACGTGAGAGATCAGCTTTTCATTGTACCCTCACAGCAATCTCTGAAATCTTTAAAGTTCCTACTTCAGATTTTTTAATGAGTAGAAAATGTATTTGTGTTTTTGTGGCAATAAAAATGTAGGGTTTAAGGTCCAGGACTTTGTTGCTCTGGTAATAAAGTTGTGAGATANTAAATCTTAATAGCATTAAAAAAAGCCCTTTTAGCAAATCATACAGGAAAAACTGCAAATCAACAGCCCCCTAAGGCCAACGATTATTTTATGGCATAAGGAACGCACGGTACTTCTTAGCATAATTATATTTTTTTTTATATTTACAGGTTATTTTTGGACCAAACAAACTGTATGGATTTCGAACAAATGTGTTTTTAACAAGAAGATTTGTGTTCTAAGAAGTGTCAGGGATATATGTAAAATTTCTAACTGAAAACGTTTTACATAGCATGTCAACATACTACGGTGTTCCATTTAGTAAGTCTCGGGCGAAGACCTGGGGCCGCTACTACATAATAAAGTGTAGTAATTAAAAAAATAATTTAAAACTGTATTTTCTATCTGTTTTGAATCTTTACAGCGCTTTAACAAATAATTTTTTTCACATATAATAACATGCAAATTCATATTTGTTTTCATAAAAATTATTATTCGACCATAACTGTATGGATTCAAAACAAATTTTTTTCAGTTAGAGAAATGTCAAAGATACTTAAAAAATTTTCAACTGAAATTATTTTACATTTTGTGTTGACACACTGCGGTGTTCTATTTAATGAGTCTCGGGCGAAGCCGAGCTGGGGAAGGAGGGCTGCTACATATTTTGAACAAATGTGTTAGTACCTGAATAATCTCAATTGTTTCTTCATTAGTACACTTTTTTCCATAAGAGGAAAGAGAAGGACAGCAGACACTAAAAAAAATTGAATGTCTGTCAAGTATGATTGAATGATATATGCGTCTTAGAGGGAGAAGCAAAATATAGAGAAGTTTGCAACGCGTCTCGAACGAATCAAGGGTCGATTGTCTCATTGACAATTCATTTTTTGAAATCTTTAACTATTTACCGATTTTTAAGAGTGTTGGAGGTTTCAGATGCAAAGGGAGGGGCGTGCGCACCTATGCAGGCCTACTGCGTAGTGTAGCACACATCGGGCAGCAGAGAGGGAGTATCGGAAGAGATCAGAGTAAAAGAATTGTGAAAGATACAAGAAAAGTGACAGGTGAGATAGTAGAGAATAACAGAGAGAGAGAGAGAGAGAGAGAGAGAGAGAGAGAGAGATTGATGATTGAAAATAGGTTGAGAATAGTACCAAGTAAGAGACAAGGAATATAATAAGAGCCACCTAGACGAGAGGACAGCTGCCGCGAAGAGAATCACCGGAAGCTAGCTCCAGGTAGTGCAGCGTGATCGTGAGGATATTGGAAAAGTAGGTGAACTGTGCATAGTACACTAGAGTCAGGTACGAGGATAAAGGTACCGGGATGATCCGAGCGAGCAAGTGTGTGGGTACATGCGGGGATATAGTGAATGTTAGAAAAGCATAAGTGAGTGTGAGAGAGATTTTCGTTTTAGTGGCGTGCGTGAGGACGGTGGCCGATGGTGTGTCTGGGTGTGCGCGTGTATTTGTGAGATAGATGAGGGCCTCCTTCAGCTAAGCCAAGGAAAAGTTCGACAGTGAGGACGGCCAGGACACGTATACATTAATACGGGTATAATGATCTTCAATGCACCACGTATTTATGCACATATTTATATAAGTGAGAGAAAGAGACGATTAAAATATTGAGAGTGTGTAAGTGAGTGATAAATAGCACTGATGCGCTGTAAAAACATATAAGATTTAAGTGTATTAGGTTTTAGCTAGTGCTTCATTGTTTTCCCCTTTTTAGTTTCCGTTCAGGAGTATTTGGCGTTCCCCAGCCGAATACCTGTGACAGACCTCCTATAGGAGAAGAAGCCAGTGGTAGGGACTCGGTAAGTGACGCACGTGAAAGAGTTTTTGTGAGAGGATCCAGGCGGCTGTTCATCGGCTGGAAAATCCTCGTCAAACAGTACAGTAAAAGATTAATTAGTTTCAATGGTACATTCATACTTATACAATCTTTTTTAATTAATCTTCTGTTACGTATTTTACGCTAATTGTTTCTATTTTTTTATATCGGTGCACTTTCATAATACGTGTAGGTGTGTTAGAGTGTTTTCAACTTTGCTAAAATTATCATTTTCTTCTTTATTACTTCTTTTCACTTATGTTAGAGTTGTGGCTGTCCCAAGTTTCGGTCTTTGTGATTTACCACCGTTAACCGGTAAAATTGTGTCCCATAAAAAGCTGTTCTTAAAGGTACACATATAGTTATGCAAGTATCGTAAATTTTTGTATCTGGACCATTATTAGTCTCAGCGTAATGTCGTTGTTGCAAGTTGATTCCAAAAGATTTAAGCTTAAGATGTGCCCCCTAAGGGACTAAGGGACCGAACATTAAAAAGGAGACTATTACTTAAACTAATCAATTGTAATTATTGCAAAGGCCACGCCTAAAATTAATAATTTTAGTTAGTTACTATCTTGTTTTTCTAATAAACGCATCTTTAGGGTCTATGTTTGACGATATACATGATTTCGTGCTAAGATTTTTAATTTGAGCACATTTCGTAAAAAAAAAAAAAAAATTACTACTTAGGTAATAAGTGAATTTCGGCCTTTATAACAGAAAACGAAAGATCGCCGAATTTAAACCCTAAACCTTCTTTTCCTTAATAAAAATCGTATTTTAATAATTTATAATTTTGATAACACAAAACTCCTAACCTTTATGGTCCGTCGCAACTGGTATAAGCTTGTTACGTAAATTGCCAATGTTAACAACACATTTATTTAAATTCCTTGTACGTCTCATGCATTAGAGAATTAATATAATTATACCTCGTAATAACGTTATTTCAAGAGACAAAATGTTAAACAAATTTGTTTATAAGAACCATAATTTAAATTGTGTATTTTTTTACCTTGATGATAATTTCTTACATGATAAAATCACACTATTTTACTACTAACTCTTTCTTTGTAGGTCCTTAATTGATTGTTACTCTAGTACAGACCCTCGTCCTTTAGATATATAAGCTATATATCTACGTATACCCCGTTTTATCCTTAGTCTCACGTCCAACCTAACAAATATGGAATTATAATTAGTAGTCCTGTTAATTGTTCTTGTAAAATTAAAATGTGAATTACCTTTTTAAGACCTTTTTTTAACACTAGTTTATACTTTTTTGCATGGAAATTAAAGAAAAGCTGAAAACTAAATGTATGATTTTGAATTATAAGACCGATAATTTAAAAACAAATGTGTTAAATGAATTATGATACATAATATTCTAAGATGATAACAATTATTATTTCTTCATTAAGTTACTTTTTGTTAGGGAAGATTTCAATAGCTAGGTGGCACAAGTTGATGAGGTACAGTTTAACAATGGTAAAAATGTAGTTTTGGTTTCAAGTTTTTCGTGATTATCAAGTACTTGATGGCACATAAGTATTTGTAACAACGAAATAAGAAATTTAACAGGTGTAAACGACAGTATTTTAGAACTTATGTTGCTTTATAAAGCTGAAATCTACGGCCGAGCAGAGCCTGTTCAAGCCCGTGAGACAATGAGAGACGAACAGCAAAAGTAGCAGAGCGACTTCTCTCCTCTCTTTCGCTCTGACGGGCTTGAATAGGCTTGCTTAGCCGTTGATTTCTGCTGCATAAAACAGCGTTCGTTTTAAAGTACTCTTGTTTCTACTTATTGAGTACCTAACTTTATCGTTACAAACGTTTATAATATTTTAAGTATACCTTATAATCACGAAAAACTTGAAACAAAATAAGACTTTTTACGTGGTTATGGCGTCCTTTACTAGCTTGTGCCACCTAGCTATTGAAACTTACTGCCGCCAGATGGCTTTATCATCAGTACTTACCAAGCGTATAGTTTTTTCAAGAGAAATTTTACTGGGATAAAAATTACCCCTAAACTACGGTAAAAAGTATCCTGACTGTCGCAGTGTCACACTTTTACAGTTGCTTTCACGGAAAAAATGACAGTTATTTTTTTCTCCGTGTAGTGATTAGCTTTGGTATTACAAAGTATTATTGCTTCGTACCACCACTGACCAACTCAAAACTGAGGTAACTCAAAACGCTTACTGCTTATACTTTATTAGTCAAGAATTTGTCACTTCGTAACACAAGCACCGAATACTAGATGACCACGGAGGATTTCCGACCACATCATTAGTAAATGAAACATCACTTGATAACACTAACGCTTCAGTTATTTATTGAATAGTATATTTTTTATTGGGTAGTGTTTTAATTATCCGTTATATATTTAATAAGTGTTCTAGGTCACCTGGTAATAAGCGCTAATGTTATGTATGGTTTTGATTGATTTATTTAGTAGTCAATAGTCACCCCCGATTACCTGATTATTAGCGCTCGTTTATTTAAAAGTGATTTATTAATTTATGTAGATGCCAACAAGCACCCAAAAATATCTAGTGATTAGCTTTGGTGTTACGCAGTATTCTTGCTTCATAATCTGATAAAGTAGATTTAGTTAGCACCCCAAGATTCTTGGTGTTTGGTGCTTATATCAATAATTAATGGTTCATATTTGAATAGAGTTTCTTTAAAGGGATCCAGCTTACCTAGTGTCTGGTGCTTTTATTATGAACTAAAGCTTTATTATGTAAAAAAAGTGTCCAGTCAGCGCCCAGAGTTACCTGGTGATTGGCGCTTGCGTTATTTATTGTTTTTATTTTAATTTATTAAGTTTCCTACAAGCGCCCTTTAATAATTAGCGCTTCTATTACGAAGTAATAATTTATTAACTAATAAAGCAGCCAGTACGCGTTTCGAGTCACCTGGTAATTGGCCCTTGTGTTGTTTAATCGTACTTTATTAACTAATAAAGTGACCAGTAAGTACCCCGGGTTATCTGGTGATTTGTGCTCCTATTAATAATTTTCAATTAATGCATGTATGACTGTTTATGGCACTAAGTGATGGGGTTAAATAGTTCATGATAAATTGGGTTATGTGGTTATAGGCTTTGACATTTCTGGGCTAAGGGGTTAAACACTTTAGGGTGACAGGGTTATTGGATTAAAGAGCTTAGGTTAAAGTTTTTGGATTTTTTCGGGATTCTGGAATTACTTTTGAATTTTTTCTTAATCCTACTAAATTGTGCTGCTTACTATTGATAGTGCTAATTCAATTCGATTGGGACATCGGGAATAATTTGCTATGCAGCTCTGGTTGTACCACTTATTATCAGTATGCATTTGCACTTTCCGGATGTAAAATTTATTTTTTTGTCTCCAGTGTTAAGCAGCAAAATACTGTCAATAATATTTCAGGACAATCGAGCTTGCAATTTGTTTATCATACGGTTTTAATTTTTTTTGTGCAAAAGTTTCTGTATAAAGTCACGAGAAAAAATTTTCAACATTTGTTACAGTTAGTAATGTTTTCGATACTTTAAACTTCAATTATCAAAAAGCTTTGATTAATACTTTATCTTATTATTGTTAATGTTTCAAACTGTATTTTTTGTGGAAAAATTGGTGAACGCATCGATCTTAAATATATTAGAATATTAACTTTATATTAGGCAAAAAGTATCTTATGTATCTATACCATCACTTATTATTTATTAGTAAGCATTCGAATTTTTTTTTTATCATAAATAATAATCCAATAATGTACGTCTTAAAAAGAGCATTATCAATAATATTTTGAAACAGTCGGGCTTGCAATTTGTACTTTAGTAACTCCACTGTTTCTAATGAAAGTTCAAGGCTCTTTATAACTCCAGCAATTAGTAGCACTTTATCAGTAAGATGAGTCGTCTGATATTTCTAACTCAAATTATTAAAAACGTTGGTTGATACTGTTCATACTTAACCCTTAATATTCGTAATAATAACATTTTTAGCAAAGTGGAGGCACGAGTTAAACTGAACTGTGTAAAATTTGGACTGTTAAGAAAGTAAATGTGTGATTAGGTAGCAAACACAATAAACAAAAAGGATTAACTAACACATAACTTTATTTAATATAACGAATTAAGATTAACAGTGATTTTTCTAGTTACTTTCACGATACTGAGAGAGCCACGGCGTGAGCGTACGTACCTGGCAACGGCCATAGTCAGTCTGCGTAATTATATATACTCTTGCTCTGATCGTGTCCAGTATAAGTTGCATCTACGTCGTACAGTAGGTGTCGCTAACTACGACCAATATAAATTTACTTATATTTGAACACGCCTCCTCAAATTTACATCACATTCAACATTTCTCTGAATTTTTGAACCTTATTACGTGTTACTGGCTTTGCCAGAATATGTGCGACATTTTCATTCAAATCAACTTTTTTATATTAATTAAATTTTTTACACAACTCTCATTGACAAAATAATAATGTATTTCAATGTATTCAGAAGTTATGAGTTTAGAATTTTTCGTAAAATTACCGTACTTTACAATACTTATAAAAGCACTTTTGTCTTCATAAATTCTAATAGGTTCTTCAAACTCAATGTTGAAATTGTTTGAAATGTTCTTAATCACTTTCAGCTCACTTACACTCTCAGATCGTGCAATATACTCATCTTTAGTTGATGATTTTGTAACACTGTTTTGTTTTCTCTAGTTCCAAAAAACTACATTACCATTCAATCTTAGAATATAACCTGCCGTAGCTTTCTTGACATTTACATTACCCGCCTAATCAGCATCAACATAACAATCAATGAAATCACCTTAATGATTCCTTTTATAAACTAACTTTAAATCTTTTGTCAAAAGTAAATATTTCAAAATTCTTAATGCATATTTAAAAAGTGTCCTATTGCAACTATTTCAAAATCTACTTAGATAATTTACTCAAAAAACTTGTATCAGGTCTTGTCCCTGAACTTATACCCAATTAAGCTCCAACTAAGTTTTTAAATTTAATCCCTTTACATGCTGGTTATACTGATTCTAATTTTAAATTTTGTTTTATTGGAACATCATACAGTTTTGAATTGTTAATACCATACTTGTTTGCTAATGTTTCAATATACCTTTTCTTATCAAATGTTTCTTTCCTTTTTTCATAATCGTAATCAATATTCATACGTGAATATGTTTTTACTTCTCCTAGATTTTTTATTTTAAATCTTTTCGACAATAATCTTTTAATATAATTAAGTTCAATTTTATTGTTTCCAAAAGTCAATAAGTCATTAACAAACAAAATTAAATAAATAGTTTCATTTTCATTAGTTAATACACACAGACAACTCTTCACTCTTACTTGTTACAAATCCTAATTCTTAAATATCTGTATTAAAACACTTACACAATAGTCCCGGACTTTCTCTTAAACCATTCAAAACCTTACATAATTTCAAAACTTTCTCGGTAGTTTCTTCATAACCTCTAGGTTGTTTAACATAAATCTCAGACTTCACTTTACCATTCAAAAAAACTGTTTTTACATCCAACTATTTAACAACTACTTTATTTCGATAACAGTATGCCAATAAAATTTTTGAAGTCTGCATTTTAGCAACTGGTGAATGTATATCTTCAACAATTTTATTCTGTTTAAATCCCTTTACAACTAACGTTGCTTTATGAACATCATCATCTTTTTTGTATAAACTCAATTCAAGTCTAAAACTTTCGCATTAATCGGTTTTTCAACTAACCTCCAAGTATAGTTTTTAATTGAACAAGACATTTCTTTGTCCATTGCACTTTTCCAATTTTAAAAATGGTACCAATTCATCGCATTTACATAGTTAATATTTACAATACAATTATAAACAAAATTTTTATCTTTATATTTCGTGGATTTTTTTACATTCCTTTTTGAACGTCTCAACTTAACACGTACATTATTATTTTTATTCTGCGCATTTTCACTCTCTTGCTCATTTTTATCGTCATTTTAATTTTGATTTCCTAATCCATTTACGTTTTTTATTTCGTTGTCCTTTCTTTTAAATTCCACCATATAAATATATTCCTCAACTATGTCAACATGTCTAGCCACCATCACCTAACCACTTAATAAAACTTTATATCTTTCTTTTTCATAACTTAATAAAATTCCCATTTTAGCTTTATTATTCAATTTAGATTGTTTCTTTTGTTCTGATATTCTTCCAAAAACTACTTCCATACAAACGTAAATTTTTAATGCCAGGTTTCTCACCAAACACTATCTCATAAAGAATTTT
This sequence comes from Copidosoma floridanum, assembly GCF_000648655.2. Next base: position 66,296 of record NW_019379983.1, read on the forward strand.
ATTTTCTTTTACTGTATTTGAAAATTATTCTATTTTTTTAATACGCAGCCGTTTTAGCTACATGTAGATAATATTTAATTCTCGATACACTAGCATCTGCTAGCAGACATGGTAACATGTTCATCATATCTGTTTTATTTTTTTGCCATTGCATTTAACTCATGAAGATACAGTGGGTATGGTGCAATCATAATTCTTTTTTCTCTCGCAAAATTATTAATATCTTTATCCAAATATTTTTTACCATTATTGCATCTTAATTTTTCAACTCTTTTTTCAGTCACATTTTCCGTTGTATTATTATAACTAACGAAACAATCATAAACATCACTCTTTGATTCAATTACAAAAACTTTAATTATCTTGCTTTAATCATCAATAAATGTCAAAAAATTTTTCTCTTCATTATAACCTGTTGTACTATGTAGCCCATTCAAATCAGTATGAATTACTTCCGAAATTATCTTTGCCCTCTTTCTATTATCCTCAACAGACAAACTATGCCTTTTGTTTTCAATATAAATTTTATATTGAAAATAGTCAGACTCAATATTCTCTAGTAATCTATCTAGTAATTTTCTACCACACATAGTTCTTAAACAATTAAAATTGATATGGCCCAATTTTCTGTGAAGCTTTTCTTTTTCGTCGTTGATTATTCAAACATATTTGTTATAATTGATTTTTTTCTTGTTACTGAACTATCTAAAAAATCAATATTATTTGTCTTAAATGTAACTGCAATTAAATCTCTAAATTCATGATAAACTTCAGAAGTGTCATCCTTTGCAATAACTGTCTTATTATTTGTAACTTTACCACAGCTCATCAAATTCCTATTTATTTCTGTAAAATATAAATCATTATTCAATTTTACTTCCTAATTCAATTCATTGTAAGTTACTAAAATATTTCCCACTTTTATTACCTTCAAAAATCGATGATCTCTTACTTTTGCACTAACTGGTACTTTTAAATTAATACATTCATCATAAAACTCTTCATTATTTACTATATAATCAGAGAACCTGCTGTCTTACAGCCATTCAATACTATTATCGCATCCACCTCCTAGCTTCTGTGTACCATTACGTTTCCCCAAATGTTCACCTTGCCTCATTCATACATGTACACTGAGCCTGAAAGTGTCCCACCTTGTCGCACTTAAAACATGCTTTGTCCTTTTTTCTATCTTTTCAACTTAAATCATCTGTATTTGACTCTTAACGAATTCTACTGTCTGGTCTGATTCTTTCAAGACGTCGATCAGATCACCAATATAATTTAATGAACTTGGCCAAGTTTTTAATATACAACTTAGTTTTTCTTTTTCACTGACCGTTGCACCTGCACTTTCAACTCAATCATTAGTTTTTTAAACTCCGTGAAAAACACACTTGATTCTTTAAATCTTTTTAGAACGGAGTTCTTTATGTCGCGTGTCTTGGGGGGCTGGAATTTTAAAAACGACACATTTTCATGAAACGGAAGTCGCTTATTAGAAGTCTCTTCCTCCTAATTTATTTTATTTCTCCCCTTACCCCACCACCCTAACCATCAGTCCCCTACACGCTTCCCCCCACCCTGTCTCTTCCAATCGTGCTGCGCTAATCTCCTGCACACCTCCTCTCATCACTCCCCATTTTGCGTCGCCCCACCATTCCCTTTCACACTACATCATCAAAGCACACACACCAAGCAGTTAATATTTCATTCAATCATAACTTTTTTTTCCCCACAATAATTTTTTTTTATTCAACTATAAATTTTTTTTTTCTACAATTCTTTAAAAAAAAAAAAAAAAAAAAAAAAACTCTTTTAAAGAGAATGGAACCCTCGACCTCCTGCACACGAACCAGGTATCTTACCCACTCTGCTACGATCGCTTCTGGCAAGGGAATCCGGTTTCTTCTACTTATACGGTGGTTTGTAACTGAATATTAATTTAAATATTCATTTACTGATTATTAATTAATTTGGTTTGATGATATGTTTTCTTAATTATTAAATTATTCATTTGATTAACTACTTTTTTTTTTTTTT
>NW_019379983.1:75006-101801 GCF_000648655.2 Copidosoma floridanum
CCAAGGCATTTACAGTGCCACTGAGCAATGCCTTGAGTTCGAGCAGCGATTCGTTGCTTACAGCCGGCGTGGCTAGCAAATCGCGAGTTAGCGCGGCAACCAAGCGCCGCTTGTTTGCATAATGATCCTCCAACCTTTTCCATGCAGCCTCGAAGTTGGCGTCGATTACCTGGATCGTCCTCAACAATTCAGCCGCCTCGCCTTGCACATGCGTCTTGAGGTGCTGAAGCTTCTCTACGTTGGAAAGTCGAGAATCGTTGACTATGATCGCAGAGAACAGATCCTTAAACTCGAGCCAGTCGTTGAAATGTCCGGAAAATGTGGGCACAGCAATGGACGGCAGGTTGCGAGAGTTAGCTGGTGGAACAGGAGATGGGTCTGATGCAGGTGATGCAGGAAGTTTTCCGAGCTGTTCAGCCAAATTAGCTGCCGAATCGAGGTAAGCTTCTTCGGCGATTTCGTAGCTGTTTTCATTGAAATAGCCGATGTCCTTAGTATCGTCTGGAGCAATGCTGAGAATCCTGAGATGAGTGTCCTTGAAGTCATCCCAGTTTCTTCGTAGTTGCTGTATACGGCTCTCGATAATTGCACGAGTGAACTTATCCTTGCCGCGCTTCTTGAGGTTTTCGTAAGCATTGCTGATGCTTTTGTACAACTCCTGTTGACGCTTAAATAAAATTTTGAGTTCCTTGACGTCTGCCATGAAGCAGTCGATGTCGCGATGAAGCGCTTGATAATAGGGCTGAGTGTTGGCAGCTAACGACCGCCCGCCTTGGCAAATTCAAGCACGGAGAGTATACACACACTCTGATTCCTTGAATTACTCACTACTGCAGCTTCGCGAGAGCGCGTTCACCTACACGGGGTCAAATGGTCAAGGCAAAATTCAAGGCTTTACTGAGCACTAGCACATATCCACTCCTGCACTGACCGTCGGTCCCTGGAACCACGCTCTGCTACTAAAATGTTCACGAGGGAAGGGGTTTTATTCTGCTCCCAATCCAGTTCAGTCGTGTAGAGGTGAAAGTGGTTTACGGCAGAAAATAAATGTAACGCAAATGTGCAATAAAAATTTATACAATATATTTACAGTGCTTAAATTATGAAAATGTGCTCAAGTGAAGGCAAGCGGAGAGAAGCTTTCTCTGCCGCCGCGGCGCGCTAACTAACTTACTATGCTCGCAGAGCAATATTTATAGAGACAAAAGTTAAAGTAGAAACTTCTAGTACATTGATAAATAAAGGTACAAAAGTAAAGGTAAAACGGTCTCTTGGGCATTGCAAATGTACGGGATGATAAAGGCGTATGATCGGAAAATTACTTCAACTGTAATATAAGAATAACGAACGTGACGCAATTTAAATTTAGAAAAGGTTTGTCGGCAAATATTCAGGTACAAAACTGAACATACCGCCCGCCATACTACGGTTCGGGGTAAACGGAGTATTAAAAATTAGCACTGCACTTATGTAAAATGAACTTAGAGTCTGTATTTTGAAAATGTCAATAATGTAATGGACCGGAAAGCGTCCAGCCGAATATGGTGCGCTGGGCTATGGGTGTCCCAGGTAGTCCGATGCGTAAGCCTTCTTGAAGAACTCATGGAAGCACATCAGCTCCTAGCAGCAACTCGATTTCCGTCAGATCGGCTCGAAAGTCGTCTGCAAGCTCCAAACCCTGTAAATACTTCCAGTCACCTGGAAGCTTGAAGTTTCCTGACCTGTAGCTGGATATGAGCGAGAGCACTAGAGCTTCGCACGTGAACTTCCCCTCGCTAACCATGGAGGCGAGAGTAAGGTAAGAGGGTCTTGATGCCACCGATGCCAATGACCTCCATGCTGGCCTCCTCATATTCCTGGCGAAGTTTACTTAGCAGGCTCTTTGCAACAAAGGATCGCTGAGAGCAGTTGTCGAGCATGGCACGAGCGATGAGTGTGCGTCCGTCCGGGCCTTGAATTCGGACGAGCGCAGTAGGCAACAGCGTAGTATTTGGAGAGTCTGGCGACGCCATCCAATGACAGGATACGCGACTCCCTTTCGTGAGTGTAGCAGGCCATGCAGAAGATGCAAGATGCACTGTAGTGGCAGGATTCTCGTGCAGCAGCGTATGGTGATGCCCGTTGCAAGTTAGGCATCGTTTGCTTGATTTGCAGCTTGCGAGTTTGTGAGCACCAAGGCAATTATAGCACATGTTCTTGGCCTCAACAAACTGTTTGCGTTCGTGTGGCGATTTTGCTTTGAAATCGGCACAGCGTAGTATGAAATGCCCACCTTGGCAAAAGCGGCATTTCTCCGTAAAGGCGGCATATGCGTGCGAAGTAAAAGACGCCGTCTTGTCCTTCTTCCGTGTTGCCTTCTCTGTAGAAGACGCGACGATCTCGAGCATCGAGATGCGTTATTCAATGAAACGCACGAGCGTTTCAAGTGCAGGAGGCTCGTGGGTACTGCTGAGCGATGACTCCCGTTCTCGGAAAGTTCGAGCGTCGAGTTTCCGAGCTGTAACAGCGACCACCAAGTCATCCCACTGGTCCGTCGGACGCTTAAGCTGTTTAAGTGCAGCCAAGGCATTTACAGTGCCACTGAGCAATGCCTTGAGTTCGAGCGGCGATTCGTTGCTTACAGCCGGCGCGGCTAGCAAATCGCGAGTTAGCGTGGCAACCAAGCGCCGCTTGTTTGCANCACCTTTATTACCAGAGCAACAAAGTCCTGGAGCTTAATATCTACATTTTTTATTGCTACAAATATATTTTCTTCTTATTTAAAAACCTGAATTTAGATTTTTAAACATTTAAGAGATTACTGTGAGGGTAAAATAAAAAGCTGATCTCTCACGTAATGAATTCTTTATTTGTCGATTTTGAGGCTGCTGTTCCAATCTCTATAAATTTTTTGCGTCAGTTTCTTGACGCCTAAAATTGTATTCATTAGATACATTTGAAGTTTTTCTTCCAATTCACCCTTTTGCGACTTTTGTGACCCCTAAAGGCTATTTTCTATCACTTTGTTACCTTCTAATATATTCGTTGGCAAGGTAGTTCGACGTCCGATTGCCCTAAAAAAGACCGGTGAGCTTCTTATAAGTAACCTCTTTCTTGAATAAAGTTTACAGCAATTGTGACTGCCTGGATACCTCAGGATGATCTCCTCTGGCCTGCTGTTGAAGACCTAGACTGATCGGAAGAAAAATTACAAAGTCCGAAGCTTTGGGGCTAGTTGTAGTGCTCTTTCCTAACGTCTCCTGGTATAACGTCGGAGACGTTGGAGTCTAAAGCACTTTTTTTTGCAGACTCAGTTGTTTTAATGATCTAAGGTGGAGAAATTAGTACAGATTGGTTCGTGATGCTTGCCTGTTGGAGACTCTCGTTGGCTCAAGTTTTTTTTTCTTCATAGCTGTTAGGTTTGCCCAGCGCAGACTTTGGAGAGGATTGGTGATTCCTGGTTGAATGCTTAGAGTCGAGAGGGTAATATAGAGGGTCGTTGGTCACCGGGGTTCCCAGCCTTGCGACAAACAACTCTGCTCGTGACGTCTGCCAGTGAATGACTGACTTTGTTCAATAGTGGCCGGCTTTACATAGCCTTTGAGTTGACGAATAGTCTCCAGAAATCGTTGTAAAAATGTATTTGTTGGCAAGGCAATTTAAAATTAGGTGGCCCTTAAAAGGACCAATGAGATTAATGGTCAAGTAGAGAACGTAAATGCTTACATTGGCCCTGAAAAGGGCTAGTGGTAAAATTTCCAGTCATTCCTTATTATTATTCTTGATGATGAAGAGCCAGCTGTGGGTAGCTTGACTCTTACTCTCGGAGTCTCTGTGGACGGAGACCGTACATGAGGGACGTACGCCACTGATCAAAAAATATCTCGTCTTCAGGTTGTTCCCCGGATCACTAACCGTTCATGGTTAGTCGCGAAAATGTGGGGATGACATTGGGGACACGACCACTGAGAAGGAGGCCGTTATGGCTGCCCATGCCCCTCAGGGCTGTTTTCCCTGGCTTACATTTGTAGTATAAAATTCTCTGACGGCACCAGGCCAGATTGTGGTACAGCCATATAACTCTGAAGGGTGGAAGCAGGATATGCTCTGGCTAGATACGTCTCGACATCTCCGGGAATTCCGCCGGAGATGTCATGGGTTACAACACATTTTTTATGGGTGGCACTCGTCAATCCTGGAGGTTCAGGGTGATAGTAGACGTACATTACTCACTCATTGGAGAAGAGCGCCATCGGTAACCGGGATACCCAGCTGCACGACTATCATCTACATTCACGATGCAGCTCGATGAACTGCCAGTGGACGATTGCATAAATTTCCACGACGCTCCGGCCTGTTATAACCACACTTATTCAATTCTGTTGCAGGTAGCATCGATTTTATGTCGACGCCACCTAGCGGATCCTACTGAACTAAAGTGAAAAGCTGGCGTATTTTTGCAAAACTTTGAGCTTATTTATTGCTATTGTTATTAAATTTTTCAAGATAAAAACCATACCAAAACCATCTAGGAAGTGTCATAAATCAGTGTGCAAAATTTTAGCAAAATCGGTTCAGTAATTTTCTCGGTTAGCGATTACAACGGTTTTAGCGACTTTGCTCCATGTAATAGTAAGGTGTTATTAAAATAAAGAAATAAAATCGAAGACATAAAAAAATTACATGAAATGATACAAAAAGACATAAAAGAATACAATGGAATGAAATTAAAATTAAATACAAAAAGTAAATTTACTTGTTAACAGTATCAGTTTACTTAAAAACAATAAATTTACTTGACAACAAGTAGTAAGATTGATTTCCCTAAAATATCATTGATAATTCCTTATCTAATACATAAATTTTTAACTTCTGATTTTACTACACAAACTTTTGACTAACTAAAAGTTATGATAAAAATAAATAAATTCAAGAGTCAAATAGATCTAATACTTACTAATAATAAGTGATACAATTAGTACTTTTTGCTTGATATGAAGTCAATATTTCAACATGTTTAAACACCTTGCGTGCGCAAACTTTTCTAAATAATTTTATTTTAGAGATTAGGATAATTTCTTGAGAAATTAGTTAGAATGACAAAAATATGCTCCCCAGATGCGGATCAAACACACAACTACCTGTTTGGTAGACAGTTGCTATTATCCTATGTCATTTTCTTGAAAAATAGTAAATAAAATGAATTTTAATTTCAATTCTTGCATATATTTCTTATTGAAAACAGCAGGGATGATTTTAAAGAGTGCTTATTTAAAAAGTTCCGCCATCTACGATGATGAATCGATACGATAATAAGTATATTAATATGCTAGAATGTTGCCCTTCCGAACCGCCAGAGACAGAGAAGGTTATGAAGGGTGGCTCTTTGTAGTCAGGACTCTCTCTAAAATACTAGAATGTGTTTGTTCTACTGAGAGTGATTTTTTGTCCGTAGTATCTGTTGACAGAATCAGCTATGTGAGGTAGGCAGAGAAGGATTTCTTAGCTCGGCTGCTGAATGAATCCTCGGGGAAGTCGTCATGTCCCGCTTCGTCCGATAGTTGGTACTCGTTGGTCGTAGATGGGTCCAGCTCGTTGGTGAGTGACTGGACGGTATTAACCTTCCTCCTTAGCAACGGGGTCCAAGATTGATGAACTCGACGCTGATGGGATTGTGTAAGTGTCATGAAGTTTCATGGGAGTTTATCTTGTTGGCCGAATATAAGTTCGTACGGAATGTAGCCTATCCTCTTATGTTTAAATGTATTTTATGCAAATATGCACAGTAACAGTAGTTTACTTGTTTTTTTTTTTTTTTTTCCTTGAAGTACGCTTTCAAACACTTCCCTATAAAATAGTTAATGCGCTCTATTGCGCCACTGCTTTGCAGGTGAAAAGTCTTGTAAACTCTATCGTAATTTTGTTTCTATAATGAGTCTTAAGGTCTGATTATCGTTTTTATGAAATACGAAAGTAATCTATAAATGTATTCATTAAGGCTCTTATCATCGCTTCAACCGTCGCTATGCGCAGTCGGTCTTTTGCTTGTACATCGTATACTTTATTCATTCCCGTATGTCGTGTTCTTTTTCTGCAGATTCGTGACACTTCTTTATAACTTCATACTACTGGTTGATAGATGGCACTTATCATGTGTTCGTGTACAATGAATCTTTTATTTTGAAACATTTGAAAATTACTTCAACTTGCAACTATCGGCTTGGGTTTACCGTCACTAAATTTTTAACTATTCCTACGATTTTTATGAAAAATTTTTATGACTATTAAAAAAGTTATGTGGCGTATATTCTCATCACAAATACATTTTCTGTCTTAGAGAGCATCTTTTTCACATATTTTTACATCGTAATAAGGTAATGTGAGATTTATATACTCGTTTCTACAAATGATTTGTGCGTTAGGGATACTGTCCATTAGTGTACAATAAGCTAAGTTATTTAAATATCTGAATAGATGATTGTTTACTTTTATCACTTTTTGAAATTGCAGTACGACTTTATCATTTTTAGTAACCCTTGGTAGGAGTTACCGAGGAAGTCTCATTCTGCATAAACTGTCTTTAGTATTTACGTTCGGGTTTTTAAATATTATTATCAAAGTTAATGAATGCGTAATCTCAATCTTTATCTTCTTATTTTTCTAGGGACATATCTGACTCATCTTAAAGATGGGATAGTGGAGAAGCTTTAATGGTGGAGTTTTTGGTAGAGGTGAATTTCGGTCTTTGAGTAACTTCTCTTTTTATATTTATGTTTCCGTTTCTTTACCTTTAAAGTTTGTTTTCTTCTTTTTAATTCTACTACCTTGATTATTTTCTCTATTTTTCATTTACTTCCCTTGTTAGTTGTGCTCTTACCCTTGTTCTCGTCAGATTGTTTTTATAAAATTTGAATAAGAGCCACTCTAGATTCGTATGTTCATTTTTGTTTTCCATAATATTCCTTTTTTTAGCTGTTAACAAGTACTCATCATTACTATTTTTTCCATAAAATTCTGGTCAACTATTATTCTTGGTGATGCCTGAATACGTATGCATACATTCTTTTTATATTTTGGGGAAAATACAAAAAAAACATTCTCTGTCATCAAATTCGTATCCATGTTCTAAAATATAGAGAGTAATCTTCTTTGTATTCTCTTCTTTGCGCATGCAGGCTGGTTTACCGTGTATGAGACTCTGTGATAGGATTTCCATGCCGTTATTGTTTAGTCATATTCAAGTCATGTTTTTTCTGTTTTGTTCTGTGGTCCGCACTATATGATGGTGCAACCTACTGTTTTTATTCCTAATTTAATTTGGTTTGTAATTGCTTTCTTTTGTTTTTCCAGATCAGATGCTTTAAGAACGGGTTTACAGCAACGTGCGTTTTTGATGCTTACTCTTGCTGCTCTTCCTATTAAGACTGTGTTCTTTTTTACAAGAGTTTAGAGAGAGACTAAGTAATTTTTTATATTTCTGGATAAAGCGTTTACATTATCAAACAAATTCAGATAGTTGTTAAATCTTTTTCACATACTCAGGTAGTAGATTTTTTCACACCTTCTATCTTTTTTTGGGTCAGTTTTTATCTAATACTTTCCTACAATATACCCCAAAACTTTCACTTCGTTTTTCAAAAACCAACACTTTTTCGGTTGGGTTAAGAAGTTTGTTCTTAACAATCGCTCCAAGAGTTCAATAAAAGGTTTCCGATGGTTTTCGAGGTTTGACGCCAACACCATTATATCGTCTACGTGTACATTATATCTCATGTTCATGTAACACAGCCAGAGCTAGTTTCATTACTCTTAAAAATGTGTTTAAAGAGTCAATATAGCCTATAGACTTTCTTTTGTATTCTTTATGTCCGTCTATTCTCAGAAAGGCTGTTTCATGAGCGTCGTTCTCATGTATCTTGAATTACAAAAAATCTTTGCTTCAAGTTGATGACAGTACTTTTGTCATATTTTCTAGTATGTCACTTCAAAAACAACTCCTTATTATTATTTTGTTCAACTGACCAAACCTGTTGCCAAGCGCCAACGTTTTTCACCATCTGGTCTTAAATTTTCTGGGACAATCCACAAGTTTGAGTTATACGGTGACTCTAAGGGTTTAAGTATGCCTCGTTCGATCAAGTAGTGTTGTATTTCAACTTTTATCTGATCTTTTAGAGATAGTGAATATCTGTATTGCTTTGTTACTGTAGGCCTGCCTGAAGCCGCATTACTTTGATGGTTTCATATGTTTATCGCTTTTAACGGTTCTCCATTGAGTTCAAAAACATACGGAACAAATTCTGTAAGTTCCCGCACATCTTTCTTCTCTTCCTTGTTGCAGCTCAATTCTTTGACTATTTGCAGTATCTTGTCAACTTGTACTTCTTGACTGACTAATAATTTTTACTCATTTCCTTTTTTATGTCTTTAAATATTTTTGTTGTTAAAGCTATCGCATTCGTAATAATGTTCTTTCCGTCGCTCATATTTCCTATGCTTCTATCAATGCAACCCTCTGTACTCTTACTCTTGTAACATAATCCTTTATTTCATTGAATCTATCGTTTGTTTTTACTATTCGTATTAACGCTTACTCTAATGCTACTTTGTCATCTCTATCGCCGTCTGATCAGTCAGATATTTAAATGGTTTTGTTTCTTATAAATCAACTGTTGAGACTAGTATACTCGTAATTTATCTGATGTATTTCAACACTTAGCATATGTCTCACCATTATCAACCATCGCTGTAAAATTTTCAAATAAAATACCCCTTTTCATTTTTTGTAGCCGCACCCAACCAATTTTTACTTATGTACGCGGTTTTTTCACGCATGTGTATTATTTGTTCTCGTAATAATTTAAAAGCTTTCTGGCTTTGAAAGCAAATTTTCGATTCCATTATATCTAACTGTATTTTCTGCGGTATTCATTTGGCTGCCAATTAACTTAAAAATGTCTCATCGAATAATACCTTCTGTCTTCATGGGGAAGTCATGAGGACCATGTGCAGGGTACACATAAAATATTCCAGAGGTAGGTATTTTTATAGACCCAAAACCTGACGAGTTTTATGAGTCATATGTTTTCATCCTAAATTTATTTTTGCCACTTGACACTATTCTAAAATGTGAATAATCCTTTTTTATTATCAAAATGTCTGTATACGTATTAGCATGAAATTTTACACTTTTATTTATGTAAAGATTTTGTTAAATTACTAAGGGTGGTGTGCGTTCTACATTTAACAAATTTAATTTCACTGTGCGAAGAAGTTGATGTGTTTCTTCTTATTTCTTAGGATTAGGATTTTTATTCATATGCGCGGGTTGTCGCGTTCTTCCTTTTTCATTGCATTCGTATTCTATAGATATTTTCTCCTGGTGCCCCAAATGAAATGATTAATCCATCGCAGAGTTTATCGTATTAGCTCACCTTTTTTCTGCTGTAGGGATCATGTCATATGCACATGTTCCATCAAGAGTCTTCTACACCTCATGTTACTCTATATTGTCCTTATTTCTAAATGCTTGCAACTTATCTCCGCTCGACTCCTTTTTTATTGCTCTATCATGCTAAATGATTAGGGAATTTGCGAAACATATTTCTTTTGTTCTTTTGGTAATTAAAAAATTCCTATCTATTTATTTTTTGTCATCCTCCCATGACTTTTCGCACCCACACAAAGAGTTTAGCTCAAGCCCTTGTTAATATGAGCTTCATTGTATATTATCCATCATGTCGTTATCCTCATCCATGCCAAATTTTTCTGTGAAAGCATCACTGTTAACAGGGTCCACTACGACGTCATACTTTTTCCCGGAATAATTTCTCGTATATCTTCAATTATACGTTATCATCGTTTGACAAAGACCTAATTCATTGTCTATGATGATAGTTGCCTTGATAGCCATTTCTCTGATTCAAAACCCGCTAAGATCTAATTATATACAGCCTTCAGGTAATAGATAAATTGTCTTATTGCTTTTTTATCTAATCGTAATTTTACTGCAGTTTTCTTGGCCTGCAATAAATAAGGGCTTGCATGGTATGACATCATAATTCCATTATGAAACCTCTGATGTCTGGACTCGTCCACGGTACTTCATGAGTAATTTATTATTTTATTGTAAAATTTTTTTCAGCACTACTAATACAGTTTTTGACCTTTCCATTTCGTCAAATCTTCTAGAGAAAGGGAGCTGGTAAAAAATCGTCAAGGAAATAAAACAAAAACAGGCATGTATAAGACTGATTCACTGCTATACCTCTCAGTCTATTTTTTGGGGTTCGGAATAAAATATCACTTATATTGATGGGAGATGGTCGATTTCGTTAATGTAACCATTTTCTCGACTAAGGGGTAATTAACAGGGTCGATATTTAATATGGGTATGCCATGAGCGAGGCTGTTTAGTATCGAAATAATATTAAAAACGATATATTTTAGTCAATAAAATTTTCCAGGAATAAAAATGCAACAGTGGTTGTTTTACAGCAGGGCATCTTAAATACATGCATTATTTGCACACATAGGTCACCTGTGCTTTTATGGCTTATGCGGTACATCTAATTATTATGTTGTGTACTTTCATGTATTTGAGATGTCCTTGAGGATGGTAATAGTATATTGAAAAAATATTGGACACATGTAAATTTGTCTTAATAAATAGTCTTGCTCTGAAAAACCACTATTGCATTCTTATTTATGGATTGTTTTGGACAGTAAGAGCAAGTAGTACGTTACAAAGAGGTTAAATTTCTATCAATAATAAAATTAGTATGTCTAGATAGTCAGGAACCAGAAAATAATTTAAAAAACTTGTGTTTTACGACTGTTGATCAATCAAAATTAAAAATAGTGCTACAGTACATTTCTGTGTATACATATGCCGATGCTCTGTTTTCGTATATTTGTCACTTATAGGTTTATTGTCTGTGTCTTCAGCCTACATAGTGTTGGACTGAGGTTAAGAGCTGAGAGTAGGGGAAGTGCATAGCTTTGCGCACGCCACGAAATTTGTGGTCAATTATTTGCGAGAAAAACAAAGCGAGGAAAGAAGACGATAAAGTCAGAGAAGACAGAGCGATCGTGCCGCGTATTTACATTTTTTATTGTTTCTGTGTCATGTTTCTCGTTGGTTTTGTGTGTCGTATTTTTCATTGTAATTCTTCACCCGTGCCCGCAATCAGATTTAATTATGAGTGAGTAAACGTTGATAACTTACACTGCGTGGTGTTTTTCTACTATTTGTAGGACATGTTAGATTTCAATTTTTAATTGAGTATTGAACACTATATCTTGTTGCGTTAACAGTTTGTGGTAAAGTTTCTTCGTTTTTCTTATAAGAATCATGTCTATACTTAGTATCACAAGTTTTGACCCACTTCAAGCCAACCCTCCACTCACAGATTATAATATAAATATAATCTTTTTTAAACAAAGTTTGCATTTATATTTTATCAAGCCTTGAAAAATTATGCTATTGATTGACAAGCAGGCAAAAAAATATGTAGATCTGATCAGATTTTAAGAATAACAGCATTTTTCGGAAATACTCGGGGAAAGATGATCTGCAATGAGGGCTCCAGGAATATTGCAATGCTACTTTACAGTATACAAAGTATAGACTACTTTTTCCAAGCATATGTGGTATAGCTCACGTACATAGATGAAAAAAATTAAAAAGGACATAAACCAGAATTGTTCACGTATTATTAGTACTAATCATTCAAGCTCTAGTCTGTTTCTTGAAAATTAAAAAAAACAAAGCATTTGCAATAACAAACCAATGGATAGTGGGTGCTGAACTACCCAAGTGTGAAGTTATACTTTTATGAAATTTTATGGTAGACAATGTATAAATATAAATGTACCTTCTATGAAACGATATTGTGTACGAAGGTGGTGCACTTATCGTTGGAATAAGTAAATAAGTACATGTACGTTGATGAGGTGTGGTTTCAATAACTATTTTAATACCTAATAAACAAACAATTACAAATAATATATTACGTAGTCAAGAAAAGTTTACATTCAAGCCCTGGCAATACGTGCTGATAACATATCTAATGTGTTAGCTTATATCTCGTGTCATGCTTACGTCTGTCAGATATGCTTACACACTTATTTCTAGTCCATATATAGTACCCACAATATATTTGTACTTAAAAGACTAAAAAAAAAACCATCCTGTAGTACCACTTTATCTTTAATAGGGTAGTATTAGATATCAGAGAATATTGTTTCAGAACGTATGTGACACAGGTTTTTCTGACAGATATTATTCAAATATCGAACGTATTATATATTTGAAATAGCATCAGAAATATCTACAAAAATTGCAGAGCGTTTAATTGTACTTTTTTTTAAACATATTTTATTTAAAAAAAAATCTTAATTTGAACATGTGACTTTATTGAAGAATTACGTAAAATTGCCGTTCTAAGAAAATGATCTGTATAAATCTCCCAATTTTGTTGTATGATAGATTAATTTTAGTTAAACCTATAAAATTTTAAAACAGACCCACAAGTTATTTATTTAATAAAACAAAGAAAAAGGGAGCGAGTATGCGTAAAAGCGTAAATGTAAGTTTATCTCTATGAGAAAAATAGTTGCCATAGTTGCTGCATATTTGCGCTCCTCTCATCTTTTTTAACTTTTACCCCGATAACTATGATGAACGTAATTGAGAAAAAAAAAAACACATAAGTCGAGAATAAAAAAATAGTGAAAGAATAAAACGCAGTAAAAATCAATTAATGTTGTTGTAGAACCTTGTTTGAATAAACTATAAATGGAAAAAGATTTAAAAAATGTTAAACTACCTCAAACATTTTTTAAAATTTTTTATGAAAAGGAAAAAAATTGTCCAAGCAATGATGTATTTATTGAAAAATCAACAAATTTCTAATAAATCAATAAATATTTATTAATATTACAGAAAAGCAGCCGCTAAAATATACTATTTTATAAGTTTAAAAAAAAAAAAATTGTTTCTCAAAAAAATCAGTACTAAATGAATAATGTACTAATTGATATAATTCTTAATCAACTAAATAAACCAATAAATAGTGAACAAATGTTGGAAATAAAAATAAATTACGAACCACACCATAACAAGGACTAATGGAATTTCTTATATCAGGACCGCTCATAGCATAGTGGGTACGGTATTCGGCTTGTGCGCAGTAGATCGCCAGTTCAAATCTCGAGGTAAGTTTTTTTTTTTTAGAGAGTTAGTAAAATTATCAGCGTAAAAATTTTATAAAATTAAAAATGTATACTGTGGTGAGGTGGCATAACGGTATGGTGTGGTGTGGATGGGATGGACTAGAGCGTGGAGTGATGTGGCGTGACAGGGCGGGATGAGGGGGGAATAAAATCTGAAGATTAGAATTCTGGAATTGTTTATTTACTCTAGCGCATAAGGCGCCTATAGAAGTATAACTTAGATTGCTAAGAGAGTGAGAGAGTGAGAGAGAATAAGAGTGAAGTAGAAGAGAGAGAACGCATACGTGAGAGCAAGAATCAGGTTGTCCGAGAGCAAACTGTAGCACTGCGTGTTAAAGAGGTGTATCGGGAGTTTGTGTCTGTGTGTGTATTCGAAGCAAAGCGTTGTTCGAGTCTCGGTAGTCAGCGAGAGGTCGACTGTCCACTGCGGTAGGGCGATATGCGTGTGTGTATTCGAAGCGAAGCGTTGTCTGAGTCTCAACAGCCAGTGAGAGGTCGACTGTCTGCTGCGGTAGGACGTAATGCATGTGTCTATTCGAAGCGAAGCGTTGTCTGAGTCTTGGCAGTCGGCGAAAGGTTGGCTGTCCTCTGCGGTAGGACGTCGTAGAGTGTGTGTGTGTGTAAACGAGTTCGCAGCGTTATCTGAGACTCTCTTCACATAACAAATTATATCTAACAATATTATCTGCGTAAGAAATAAACTTTTGGCAGAACGCAACAAAATCTAAGCGATACCGTGCATGTAAGAACAAAGTGACGTAGTAAATAGAATATTAATTTAAACTACAATATTAGTTAAATAGGATATTAATTTAAAATTATAAGCTAAAAGTCTATACTACTATAAGTTAATAAATTTATTAATTTTATAAACTACACTTTAAATGTATACTTTTCTTGTTCATTTATGATTTTTTTTTTTTTTTTTTTTTATACGTTTTTTGACTACTGTTACAGCTTTTTTTTTTAAATATATTTTTTAACAATAATACCACTTATTTAGAAGCGGCGGAAAATCAGTTGGTTACCACGCCTTGCAAGCTTTTTTTAGCTTGGACAGTAATGGTTTTCTTGTTATACGTACTGCAAGTACATTAATCTCTGTTTATATCTATTTAGGTCATAAACGGGGTACATAATTCAGTTTGCTGCTGCACCGCACTCAACTACAAACCAAACTTCAGCGGGTGCCAGAGCACAGATATATTACATCTGTCACTATAATTTTTTCAAAAAAATTCAGCAGAAATTTAGAAAAGGCTTTTTGCATGCATGGAAGAAAACGGTACACACACACGCGTGGACGCACACTCACATACCTTTTGTGCGTTACACCCGTGAATGACGTAAACCTCGCGGTAATTCATGTGCGTGAATATAAAGATATTTATAACATATAAGAATATTTAAACGGGGTATAAAATATTGTGTTGTTTGATGAGACGCCTCCACCGCATACATATTTGTGTACACAGCCGTAACATAACCTGAGGATAGCGGGACCGAAAAAGTTCCCATTCGCTATGATATTTAGTTCATTTACGGCGAATCCGATAAAATCTAGAGGAGGAAGTGCAATAGGCAGGATCGCTGAGTACTGTGGTAACGAAAAAATGCGTGCACTCCCACTTCAGTGACCCTCTGATGACATCACGCTTACGCCATCCCCCGCTGATGCTGTTCCTGTTATGTGCGTGTGTCCAGTACTCCACGTCACCCAGCGGCCATAGAAGAAGTTTAAACTGTCCTGTGTGGTAAACTGTATGATGCAACGCTTTCTCTCTCTCTCTCTCTTTCTCCTCTCTGTATCCGTGGTGAGTGCTGACTGATCGTGCTTCGCATGCGCTCTTACAGGTTACTGTCTATTTTCAATTTACTGCCATACCTTGTATCCGTTTTGTTGCAGATTTTCTCACCAGTAGGCTCGTGCATTGTTTGAGTAACAAACTATAGGGCTTTCTAAATTTCTTGAGCCACGGAGGGTTAGAATCTGCATCGGAGACTTGTGGAAGTTAGACCATCTTTTGCCTTCTCCCGTAGCCTCTCACAAGTGCCAAGCCTTTCAGGTCAGCTGCTTGGTCAGACACCTCAACACACATCCACTGATGACTGGCGAATTTCATGCTGTGGCACCTGCGCTGTGACCAGTCAAGCGCATTACCTGAAACATCTATTGTTATCTCAGGCGCCCTACTCTACCTACGCTTTTGCCACCGATAACCGGGAGAGAAACTTTTATAATTTCGCCACCTAGGCGTGAGGCTGCGCTGGTGCTGGTTCACTCTGACACCCTTCAGCTTGTGTGTGCCTGGTCATCGTGCTGCCCGTGGTTTACCACTTGACGTCTTCTAGCTGTTGGTGTTTTCTCTCAATTGCTGTCTGTTGCCTACACTCCCACTTTACTCGGCCGTGAGAGCTGCCTTGCTGTACCCCGTAGTGTGGACAATCAGTGTTTTGCTTGCTTAGCTGCGTCGCCTGCCTTGCTGTATCGTTTACGTCGACATTCCAATTTGCTCCATCATACTCAGTAAGAGTCCAACTTGTAATATCTGTAAACAATCTATTTTAGGGATCCATACCAGAGCCGTCTGCACGCAGTGCTCAGGGACATTCCACTCATTCTGCTCAGCGTCACCAGATTTCTCCAGCCACAAACGCCCAAGCTGCTTCATTGCTCAACAATTCCTCCACATCTCTTATTCACTAGCAAATACTTCACCTGCACCCCAACCCCCCCAGACTCATCTCATACCCCAGACTCCTCAATTAATATCACCCAAATGCCCATCTCTCCCACACACGCTTATTCTCACTCCTCTACCATTAGTCCACTCCCATTGCCGCAGAACACCCTGGCCTGGTTTCGCAGTTTCTACACTATTAATTCTAGTAACAACTATGAGCTGATGACTAGAATGGGCAGTCATGAGTCTCGTCTTAACGCTCTTGAGGCCAGGACGACAACACCTGATCGAATGGAAATTTGCATAATTGGACTTCCACCCTCCCCCCCAGAACAGTACAAACCTCTAATGACTGAAGTTTTTGACGCCATTGGCCTACACAACCAGGCTAACCTTATCGTAAGGATTCGGCCATGGATTGGAAAAACGCCACGTCCCACCGCAGTCTCGGCTGCCACCCCCACAACCAGCAATCTCCAGCCACTCTCCATTAGTGGCTGAGTTTTCCACGGTAAGGATCCGAGATCTGATAGTCTCTCAGTCTTATTGATTGAAGAATGTCAAATCTCAGGATCTATTTGGGGTTGGAGGCATTGCTCCCATCTTCTGTCGCCTACTCTAGCCAGCCCACCTCCATAACCTTCTACTCAAGGCTTGAGAAGCACAGCGCCATCTCAATTACCTGCCAGCGATAGTTAAAGCACACGGATATTTATGCGGCCAAACCGCTCAGCAGATCTCATGCCCATCTTTTCCAAAGAAGACCTTGCTTGTTTACCACCACAACCCGCTCAACTCAGACAATGACTAGTTTCTCCCCGGCCTTCTACCCCCAATCATAAATCGACAAACTCCATTTCTGTTATCCACGCCAACAGAAACCGCCTCCATCCTTCCCATCATACTCAACTTGAACTCTTAGTTGCGGACATGTCACCATACGTTATCGCTATTGCCAAAACCTTTCTTACGCTTGATACAGTGGATGCAGTCGTCGGCATCGGAGGCTTACTCCTTATTTCGGGTCCATAGGGTAGGGAAAGAGGGGGCGTTGTTGGCGCTTACATTCTCGAATCATTCAAAACAACCATTCGTGCAAGTTCAAACCCAGATTTTGATAACAATCCAGAATTTTTTATCCTAGGAATAGCCATAGCATCTCACAAAACTTTTTTTGGGATTTAATGAATCGAAGGCAACGTAGGTTCATATTAACAAAACACTTTATTTAAGAGAAGGAAAGGGCTGGCGTGTTAACCGTTGGACGGTTGACAGCGAACTGAACTGAACTGAACTTATCTGTGTGTATAGTCATTGACGTCACAAATAGGTATACGCGACGCGACAAGTTTGAATCGAGCGAATTAAGTAGCGCTTTAGGCGAGAAGTAATAAGGCGAGATTTATGCATGAGTGCGAAATAATGAAAATATACGGGGAAAGAAATTGTAATACTAACACGCCCCCTCAATGAAAATCCGCGTATAAGAAAACACAAAATATAATAATAATTTAATAATTAAATTAGTCCAAGCTTCTTAGAGCATTTCTCGTCGGAAGGTGAACTCAGCGGCTTGGTGAGAACATCAGCGGTCATCTCGTCCGTTGGAAGGTACTCTATCTTGATGGGATGATCCTGGAGAGCACCCCTTATGAAGTGGTGTCGTATATCGATGTGCTTGGATCCTGCCTGGAAGATGGGGTTACAAGCCAGCTTCCCAGCTTACTGATTGTCGTTGAATATGACAATTTTGGCCAATTCAGGCTGCTTAAGTTGTCGTAAGAACTGTATGAGGTAGATGGCCTCTTTGCAGGCCTCTGTAAGGCACATGTACTCTGCCTCAGTGGAAGATAAGGCCACGGTCCTGTACGGGTAATTGTGAGTCGTGCTCGCAGGTTCTTCAAGCTTCAGTTTCTCGCCCAAAGCGATGGGTGTCTTGGCGGGCTTGCAGTCGGACATCCCAACTCTGGTTACAATCTCGGCAGCAAAGGCACTCTGACTCAATGTGATGCGTCCATGAGTCTGCTGTATGTTTATTCCGAGGCAGTAATTAACCTTACCGAGATCTTTAAGCTCGAAGCTCCGTGAGAGTCCGCGCTTGATTTCCTGCACACGTTTTGCGTCATTTGATGTGATGATGATGTCGTCTACGTAGATTAGGAGATACGTGATCCCGCTTCCTCGATTATCGGTGTAGACACAAGGATCGGAGCTTGTAGGTATGAGTCCAATGCGCTTGAGGCTTTCATTTAGTTCAAGGTGCCACTGACGACCGGCCTGACGAAGTCCGTAGATGGCTTTTTTGAGTCTGCAGACCCTGTTTCCGAATCTCAAATCTCGTAGCATGGCGGTCGCTTTGCGCCCCAAATCCGGATCCTCCTCGGCCTTGGCCATCCTTGACAGTGTTTCCTCCAACAGGTCCGGCGTTCTCATATGAGCTGTGGTGTCAATGTCACCGTGCAGGTAGACGGTAGCGACGTCGAGCTGAGACACAATCAGGTCGTACTTTGCAGACAAAGAAAGTAAAAGTCTCAAGGACTCAAGTCTTCCCACCGGTGCAAAGGTCTCGACAAAATTAACTCCGGGTATTTGGGAAAATTCCTGAGCGACAGCTTTGGCCTTTCGGCGTGCCAGCGAACCACCCGCTCCGAATTTGTTTCTGTGTATGGTTCTGCAGCCGAGCACCGTGCCGTCCGCAGGTTTATCGACGAGCTCCTAGGTGTCGTTGCTGATGATGCTCTTCGTTTCTTCGTAGATGGCGCTGAACCATTCTGCGCCTTCTGGTCCACTCAAGGCATCCTTCAGGGGAACTTCCATGGCGACCATGACGATTTCGGCGTCCGAGAGATCAACGTCCATTGCATCGTGCACGGAATCGTCCGACTTATCCACTTCTTCTCCGATCCGATCCCTCGTTGGGTGTGTGTAGACAGGCTCAGCTTCGCGCGACGGAACGTTTCCTACACGGTCGTGCTTATCGACGTTGACGTTTACAGGGGGTCCTAGGAGAATTTCGCTCCGGTGGAATCCGCGGAAAGGTAACTCCTCGTCACCCATCAAGTCTTCTTGCTGAATGTCGTACTCAAGTTCTTTAGGCTTGATTGGAGGAGCGACCTTGATGTCCAGGTAGTCCACGAATTCCTTGGAATTTTTGGATGTTTTGACTTCGTCGTCTGGTCCGGGACTGAGTAGGAACTTGACGTCCCTTGAGTTGCAAACTTTATGCTCGCTCGAGATCCAGATGCGATACGTCGACGACGACTCCGTGTAACCAACAAATTTTCCTGGTATTCCTCTTGCGTCGAACTTTCCCTTGGTTGGTGCCTTGTCCAAGATGTAAACCCTGCATCCGAAGGGCTGCATGAGCTGGACACATGGACGTTCGCCTTTCCAAAGCTGATACGGCGTTCCGTGGGAGATAGACTTGGTTGGACTGCGATACCGTACGTAGTTGGCCGTCGTGATCGCCTCTGCCCAGAACGAGGGTGGCAGACACGACTCGATTAGCATGCACCTCGCCATCTCGACGAGTGTTCTATTTTTACGTTCGGCCACACCGTTTTGTTGAGGTGTGTGAGGAACCGTCGTGCGATGCTATATGCCGTTGTCCGTGAGAATTTTCTTGAAACTGTTGTTTATGTATTCGCGTCCGTTGTCGGACTGAAGTGCCTTTATCCTTCTGCCTGTCTGGTTTTCGGCATAGTTTTTAAATTCGATGAATTTTTCGGCAGCTTCACTTTTGTTTTTTATGAGGTAAATAGCACACCACCGACTTTTGTCGTCAATGAATGTAATGAACCAGCGGTTACCTCTCATGGATGCGTTTCTCATGGGTCCACAAACGTCGGAGTGAACGAGCTCAAGAAGCTCGTCGGCAGAGCTCTTGCGGCTGGAGAAGGGGAGGCTGGTCATTTTGCCCGCTAGGCACGTCTCGCAGGTATTCAGTCCTTCTTCAAGTTTGAAATCGAGATCCTCTACGCAACCACTCCTCTTTATCAGTGCCATATCACTCGCGTTCAGGTGTCCAAGACGACGATGCCAACCGTCCGCCTGAAGTGGCTCGGCCCGTGCGCACGTCTCGACGTTTCCTTTGACACAAAATATATTTCCGACCCGGTCAGCCACGACTCTGCCATTTCCGTTCGAGTCTTTGACTTCGGCGCTGCTCTGCTTAAAAGTAACCTCATATCCTGCGTCGACAATTTTTGCGACTGAGATAAGGTTAGTCCATAGGTCGGGTACGTAGAGCGCGTCTTTTAGCGTCATCGTGTCGCATCCGTTTTTACCGACACCGACACTAACGTCGCCTTTCGCTTTTATCGTCGTGGTTGCATCACTGGCGAGTCTCAGCTGATCGTTTGCGGCTTTCAGGTTTGTAAATGCTTCCTTGGTGTTGCACAGGTGCGAAGTGCAGCCGCTGTCCATGCACAAGAGATTCGCTGTATTCATGTCTCGTGCTTGTGCCGAGAAGCAAACATTGGCTTTCTCCGTTTCCGCTTGTTTAGCTTGTGCCTTTTTAGCGTAGCAGTCGGCCTCCTTATGCCCAATTTTCCCGCAGAATCCGCATTTGTACTTCGGCTTTTGCTTGCCTTGCTTGTTTGCGCTTGCGTCGTCTCTCTTTTCGTCTTTTTTCTGTTTTGGTTTTCTCGACTGTGCAAACATGGCGCTGGTGTCGACTTCCGTTTGTTTCCTGGCGTTGTACTCTTCGATAATTTTTATCTTGAGCAACTCAGCGTTGGGTAGGGTGTCACGTGACTTGATCGCACACCGAAAATTTTCGAAGCTACTTGGAAGGCTGTACAATAGCAGAATGGCCAGGAGTTCTTCGTTGACTTGTATTTCCATGGCCTCGAGCTTGTCAACCGTGTCAAAGAAATTATTTGTATGCTCTATCAGGTCAGCGCCTTCCTGTATGCGCGACTGTGTGAGTCGCCGGAAGAGTGTGGCCTTTCGAGCCGGTCCCTTGGAGGCGTAAACCTCCTCGAGCTTCTTCCAAACATCCTTCGACGTAACGCAGCCTCTGGTCTGCTTGAGTTCCGAAGGCTTTATCGCTAGGATAATGTCGGCTTTCGCCTTTCGATCCTCGGTCAGCCATCGCGCTCTTGCCTTTTGAGAGTTCGTCAATTCCTCTCCTGCACCTTCTTCTTTAACCTCCGGTGTTTCACCTGATACGTTTTGCCACGTATTGTTTTTGATCAGCAATGCCTCTATTTGGATTTTCCAGGTGTCATGGTTGTCCCTGGTCAGCATCTCGAATCGTGCTGTGTAGGACGCTGTGCTGTCCGCCATTTTGACTTGATGGCTGCAGGGGCTCTTTCTCTTGATTTTGGTGTTTCTCGCTTTTGCCTTCTCGTTGTCTAGACTTGTGGCTTTTACGACAACACGCGTCTCGCGTTACCTGGGCCCATAACCTTTTGGGATTTAATGAATCGAAGGCAACGTAGGTTCATATTAACAAAACACTTTATTTAAGAGAAGGAAAGGGCTGACGTGTTAACCGTTGGACGGTTGACAGCGAACTGAACTGAACTGAACTTATCTGTGTGTATAGTCATTGACGTCACAAATAGGTATACGCGACGCGACAAGTTTGAATCGAGCGAATTAAGTAGCGCTTTAGGCGAGAAGTAATAAGGCGAGATTTATGCATGAGTGCGAAATAATGAAAATATACGGGGAAAAAAATTGTAATACTAACAACTTTAATAACCATTATTTACCGTCACCCCTCAGCTGCTCTCCCTCATCATTTTTCTTCGACACACTTTTCGATCATCTACTGTCTTATTCAAATATCATCATCACTGTCGATCACAACATTAACATCCTCACCTCATCCTTCTTATCTCAGTTCTTATCCACCAACATTTCCGAATACTCCCTTTATCTAGCTCCCTCCAAGCTGACTTACCACGCCTTCTACCGTAACAACTCCTCCCATACTTGGATTGACATCTTCAGTATATAAGACCCCTCTGCGCTCATTTACTATCAACAGTCCCCCTCACTCTTCATTGCCGGGCATAACTGGATAAAAATTGCCCTTTGCTTCCTCCATATTCCACGTACCTCTAAAATCATTACGGCCCACAACCTAAAACAGATCAACACCGAAGCACTCTTATCTCACGTTGCCACGTCCCTTTCATCCGTAACTACATCCGTATTTCATTCAAATCCACTATCTTTCGACACTCTCACAGCCCACTTCTTGACCGTTATGTTCGAAGCCTTTGATTGTCTTGTCCCACAGGCCGATCACCCTGTTATCGCGTAGGAAGCCCTAGGTTAAACTCCAGATCAGAGACATGATGTCAGCAAGGGACCATGCCTATCGTGATGCCAGCCGCTCGAGTCTACCCTCTGAGATTGGTCTGTTCTTCGTAAACTCAACCTCACCATATTGGTTTTCCTCGATTTTTCTAAAGCCTTCGACACAGCCCTCCACCTAAAGTTTCTTCATAAACTAAAACGCTTTAACTTTTCCAATAGTGCCTTATCTCTTGTCCACAGTTACCTCTTTAACCACAATAAAGAAGGATAATGAGGAAGCCATCTTCAACTGTCGATCTGCTCCAACGGGCGTTCCCCAAGGTAGCGTCCTCGGCCCTCTCCTCTTTTCCCTCTACATAAACGACCTCCCTGCCTCCCTCTCCTATTCCAACCGTATGATATACGCAGACGACAAGCAAATTTACCTCCACTGTCCATTCGCCTCTATCAACAAAGGCCCGTCTAAATCGAAGCAATAGCATCTTGGGCTCACCAAAATGGATTACAACTAAACCCTTAAAAATCTAAGGCCATGATCATGAGTAGCCTTGCTCATATCACACGACTGGACTGGAGGTTAACATAATAAATTAAAAGATACACCACACATTCCGCTCCCTCAGATTTCACAGACAGGTCCTATCCTGCAGCTTGCAAAAATCTCTCATTGAAAGTTTAGTTTTCCCGCACCTGGACTACGCATCGTCAATTTTCTTATAACTAGATGTCACTCGCAATTCAAAAATACAAAGAGCCATCAATGCTTGTGTTCGATAAGTAGTCGGCACTGTCCCAAGAGCCGCTCACGTCACACTACTACGGTTGGACCTAAGCTGGCTCGGCGACGTAGACGAGAATACCACCTGGTGTGTCTTGCTTTCAACACCATTCGCCATCAATGCCCTACATTTCTTGCTGATAATTTTTATCTTGCACACGAAACAGCCTCAAATGCGCGCACTTTACGCCACCCTCATCCCATACTCATTGTACCTCCCTTTCGCACCCGAGCTCCCAATGGTTTTTTTTTATACAGGCCTCCAATATCCTAAATTCGCTTTCCCCTATCAACCTTGCCGATTACACCTATTCATCATTCAAGACCATGCTCCATAACATGTTTCCTTAGCTAGACCAAAGTGAGTGGAACGAACGTGTAGAGCGCGAGGGAATAGTGTATAGTAGCGACAGCAGCGCTTTTCGACTGGATTTCCCGCTGTTGCGGGTGGCCTGGATATGGGAAAGATCCCCCCCTCCCTTACATTCATGCACGATTTTAAACTGTCACTCTGCACCTCATGATTGCTTAGACTTCTTCTCACCTCGTTCATCAACCATAATCTCACACTTACCCAACTGCCCCAATTTCGCACTCACCCGCTTTACACCTGCCTCTTCTATTTTTCTTACAGCCTTCTCTAGCCATCGTAATTCTCTAACTATCAAATCAATTCTCCAAGCTACCTCATGGTATTTATAAATAAGTTACAAATATTAAATTTTTGTACCTATGTATTTTAAAACTGCGATACTTCATCTTGTCTATACCTTTTGAATTCTCTATTTTTCATCTATTAGCTTTGCTGTAATTTTTAGCTCTTAAGTAATAGTTATAAGCTTGCAAATGTATTTTGCTTTTTGGCCAGATGGGGATCTTCCCCAAAGCATAATAAACCCTCTAAACACTCTCTCTGTTGCTTTAACACGTAAAATTATGTAAAAACATCAAATCATAAAAAATTCCAACACTCAGATAATATCAACTCCAAGTGGGTTTCACTACGCAATACTTTTACATACAGCCCACGAACGCTGAAGAAGTGGGCGTACATGCTCGCTTACGTCTCTTCTCTTCCGTACATATGTAAGATCTCCTTTGAAGGAGAAGAGAAATCATTATCACGTATGTAAACGTGAGCGTCTATATCACTTTACACAATTTTCGTGCATGTGTTCTACCAAGTATATTGAGTAATTGGCTGGTTTGATCCACCATCTCACGTCGTATGCAAGAAAATATAGGAAAATATAGGGCTGAAGCTATTACCAGCCTTGCGTTTGACGCGTGAGCCAGGCCACGCGATGGACACACGGCTTGTCATGCGCACAACATATTAGAATTTTTCTTTCATACCATATCAAAGGTCTAGAAGAAAAGTAACACCGATCTGAATTTCTTACGAAAAACTAGTTATTTCGTCAACTTCTCTTGAAAACTAGCTTTTCATAGAAAATGTGTTTAAGCGTAGCACCACTGTTGAATTTCTTGCGAAGTAAAGCACCGTTGTTAGATTTCTCGCGATAAGTAGCAACGCAGTCAGATTTCTTACAAGTAGCACTTGGTGCATATTTTTAGCGAAGGGCAGCTATGGAAATACTTGATTAAATTTGAAATAAAGCGTTTCTCAAGTTGAAAATATTGAATTCATTTGCCGAGTTTTTAAATTCAAATTAAATTGAAAAACGTCAAAGTGATATAATATTCCTTTTCATCAAATGTAAGTTTTTGTTTATTCCCAAGGTGGACAGCTGAATTTACAACTGTATGACTTTTAGCATACATTAAGAATTCTTGTAGTCCCAAAAAGCTTTTATTAAACCCATCGGTATCTAGCATCAATATAACAACTTATTTCGTTAAACATTTCTGTTCCTCCACGTTTCAATTTTCAAATTTTAATGTATTCTTTGTCACTACTTCTATGAATATAGTCATAAATATATTTTATGCCTTGGATAAATTAACAACATTTCAAAATAACATAACATTTATATTTCATCAATAAAAATTTAACACAAGTTACAACCATTTAATTATCTACTAAAATTTTATCTTTCGTCTAAGTTTTGTACATATGTTGATCAGATATGTTATTTGTTCTTTTACATTGCGGGTAACCATTTGCCTGGAATGTACTTTAAAATGTAGTACATTTGTAAAAAGTTTTGAGAAATTTTTCGTACACTTCTGATTAGAATGAACCATACCAGGACTGTGTTCTGTATGAGGACCATGAAGAACAAGTTTAATGAATAATTTTATAAGTTCCGCATTATCCGAAGAAATTTAAGCAGGAATAGAAGGATCAATTTTTTCAGGCGTAATATTTTTTTAACAGGACGGAGAGTTTTTGAAATGTGTGCATGAGGTAGACCACGTGACTAAAATTTAATTGTATAAGCGTATGCTAACACTTGACCAAAAATAAAATTGTTAATATGATCTAAAATCGATCGTAATTTACAATAAAATAATCCAACTGTAATATTTTGAATATCATTTGGTGTCGTGTTATTTGAAAATTTGGATAAAACATGTTAATATTATAAATAATTGTGGTATATCACATTTTTTTATTACAGCTATTGCATCCTTGTAATGTTTCCACATATATCTTGGACTTCTAATGAATTTAGATAGCAGTATGAAAAAGTTTTCAATTTTTTTCATTGTTTTTAAATTTTTAGAAATATTAGATGCCTTATTAGTAATAGCATCAAATAACCGTTAGTAAAATATATTTTTAAAATCTTTCGAATTATATCTCAAATAATTAAAACGGATGTATTCAATAACGTTATGAGAATGTTTAAGAAATTGTTAAGTTAATCTTCCCCCATATCATAATGGACTAAAATTCTCGTAATCTGATGTGTAAGACAGTCTGTGTTCATAATATTAAGACAAAGTAAGTTTTCTATATTTCGTTGAGTAATTGGTAACATAATCGATATATTAACCAAAACCTTCTAGAGAAAAAAATAACGGACTTACCATCTAATCAATGAAATATGATGGTTTAATTAAAAATATTTCCTTAGTATAGTTGTGTACTGCTTCAATAAGATTAACTTAGTCTGCTTTTCAGTTTGATTGCAGTTTTTTTAAATTTAATCTTTGATCAATAGAAATATCTCCATATATATATAAACTATTTAAGGATTTGTAAGGTCAGTAAAGGTCAGTAGGGTAGGTTGGTAAAAAATAATATGAGTCTGAATATTGAAAACGATATTTGCATACACTTAACACGTTATTAATATATACATAACCAGTAAATGATATTTACTAACATTTATACATACATGAATTATTTCATTTTCAAAGTTTATGTCTCATCGTAGTTTGTTCATAAAATAATATGTATACATGTATGTGTATGAGTAGATGTCGGAGTCCACGAAAGTAGGTTTAGTGTCAGTAAGATTCCACAGAATTCGTGTAGTGGGATGTGGGAGTAGTAGGGGCTCCAAACAAAAAGAAAGCCAAGTTAAAATAAAAGTAAAAACGATAGAATTTTATCTATTTTGTAGGAGACAGCGTTAAGGACCGACTGGGGTCTGTGGGGGGGGGAGGTAGCAAGGAACTTGTGGGGGGTATGTTGGATTTGGAGGGTTTGTGAAGATTAATACACACACTGATATTTAAAAAGCAGTACCATGAAAAAATTGTTTTTGTACTCAAATGTTTAATTCAATGTATGATAAATTCAATAAAGATCAAATCACTATTTTCGAAACTATATGCAACCGAAAAGATATAATTTTTTGTAGATGACCCAAGAGGTTCAGGAAAAACATTTCTTAATAGAAAATTAATTTATTATTTTATTTTTAATATTG
>NW_019379983.1:108108-140167 GCF_000648655.2 Copidosoma floridanum
ATGTTAGTTCTTCCTCCCTTCCCTATTTAATTTTTATTCAATTTAATTTATTTTATAAAATAAAGCTTAATCGTTCATTGGAAATGCAAATGCTTTTATAAGCAGATTTTCAAATAATATTTATTAATTGCAAAATTGAGAAATATAAGTGTGTCACAAGTTGCAATCTAATCTATTTGTTATACTAAATAAAGTGATGTAGAATTTTTTATTGTAAACAGTGCTATAGCAATAACTCAATCAAAATTTAAAAACACGCTAAATTCGTTATATTACTTCAAGACGTTTACATCTATGATCTATTGAATATTCGATGATCCTACGGTTGTTCATTACTGAAAGTAAATTTATTAAGTCATTCTTAGTGACTTAGAATTTACTTTTTTTAAGAGTTTGCTCTATTACAGAATATTGTCTAAAAATGATTTTTTATGATTGAATTTTTGACCTTGCTATTATCATCATTGGTAACTCTGAAATAAACAAAGTTAATTTGAACATAGGTAAGTATATACAAAGAACACGAAAAAATTCTTACAGCGAATAACATAGAATAAACATGCAAAATTGGCTCTTAGAAGCTCATCACTCAGTATTTTATTGAAAAGTAAATGTACATCATAATACGTAAGTTTTAATAAACCTTATCATAAAATAGTGGAAGATATGTATATAGGCACTTAAGAGAAAAAAATTGAAATTTAGTGCACTCTAAGCATTAGCTATATAAATAAACACATGAACTGTAGACATAGGTGCTGGATTACAAGATCTGGTAAAACTAAGACTGTAAAAATTACATTTAAAATTAGATATATTTTTATGTTTACTACATGCAAAATTAAAAAAATGAGGTTGTAAGAAATTTCAAGAACATTCCTGCTAATATGTTTTATTTGGCTGTGAATGTCTTTGATTTCTACATCAAAAACATTAAAAGTGTGTTATCTCTAATATTTGTACAGTAGACTTTTAAACCTCAAGGTAAAAGCAGTACTAAGGTTCCGTACGAATAAATTTGAATCAAAAATCTGTCTCACCAATTCTTGTTCTTTCACCTCAACTCCTTCCTTCCAGGAAGTTCCCTAAGTAGGTAGCTTCATAAGGAAAACGAGCTACTCCTAAAAGGAAATAAAGGGGAGATACTACACTACTAGACCCAATAAAAGAAATTTTATTTTATTACATTAAGCTCCATTTATTTGCTTTACGTTACAGTTAATAATACACCTATCCCATTTACGTTCCACTGTTTCTTCTAATCGATATACGTTAACATATCGTTTTTTTTCGACTGGGCTCTTACTGGGCTTCTTGGCTCAGTGTTTTCGTCCTGCACGACGGCTATATAAAGACTTATTATGCAAAAAAAGGTACACTTATACATGTTCACTCATTTCTTTCTTTCTCTTTCAGTCTTGTGTTCATCTCGACGCCACTTGGGAATATACTCCTCAAATTCCTTATCTTCCCTTGAACAAACTCTGGTCCATTGTTTTACTTACTCTGCACTCCTACTTTGAATACTTTCGTCTCTTTTTTTTTACTTCCTCTCCTTTTCTCTCTCTTTCTCCTTCTTTCTTTCTCTCTTTTTCGGCATTGGTCTTTTGGGACACTCTGCCATGTGAAGTAAAAATGCGAAAATCGCTGTCCTGGTTTAGGGAGGCTTTATATAACTATTTAACTAGGCTTACATAGCCTGGCCTTACAAACTACCTAGCTTTTACATACATCTAGCCTATATCATTTGGTCGCATTGGAATGTAATAATTGTAAGATACAATTGTAATCCACTGTGTTATCATGTACGCTGTATTTTTAAAAATTGTAAATTTTTTAAGTCCTTGTTTTTTTTGTGTTTATGTTTATTGTTACGCTACTAACAATGATTTGTTGCCATTCAGTACTTAGCATACATAAATTTTGTTATCAGTCAGTCAGTCTATCACACTCTCCCTTTCTCTCTCTCTCTCTAACCCAAGTCGCTTGGCATCTCGATGCTTCCAAACGTGCACCTTTGCGTCAGTGGCTAAGTTTTGATCTAATTACCTGCCATGCTCAGCGCTTACTTTCCATTACTCTTCTTATCCTATGAGATGGAACTTTTCTATGCTACCGAGCTCTATGTATTGCAAATATCCTGCTCGTACTCTCTTGTACACTCTCATACACTGATCATTTTTGTTCCCAAAATCTGTTTAAAAAAAGTTTTCAAAATTCTTCGTCAATCAACTGAATTTGCCTTCATTTCTTAAAGTTGCCATTTTCTGTCCTGTCTCTTATTATTTGACCTCTCAATCTTCAGTCATTCTGATGGTCTCAGAGTCCAAAATCGTCTACTTGTACGTCTTGGTTCAGATCCAAAACTTTAGAAAATTCAGAAAATTTTTTTTGAGTGCGGCTGAGTATGTGTGTGTATGTTTATGTGTGTAATTCATCGTATAGGTCAGTTTTCTTCACCGATTTTGATACAGTTTAACCATTTTTTATTTATAGATACACAAAAATTTTATGATAGTAATAATAAAATAAAAATATACAAAAATACATACAGGTGTTTATAGGTGTATAAGTGCATATGTACATAATTAATACATTAATCATACAAAATTAGGAGATTTTGATGAACCTTGGCCTATATTTAATGTTTTTTTTTATTTATTTGTTTTTGCAATTACCACTTAAGCATAATATCTAAATTTTGTCGTTTAATTTTTTTATTTACATTTTATCATATTCAAGAAATTCAGTATTTAAAAAAATCGATATTTTAGCTTGTAATTGTTATTTATAAACATTTCACAAGAAAAAAAAATTGTTAAATTTTTTACCATAACTATCATGATCATGCGGATGTGCCTTGGAGTGCGTAGGCATATGTACGTATATAATCAGTTGTATTTCAAGACTTTAGGACTGCATTAGGAGATTTCGATTAAACTACGATTAATTTTTCTAATTTTAAATACGTGTCAATGTGTGAGAAGACAATAATAATAAAACTAATTTTTTAAAATTTTTGTTTCATTGGTTACGAAAATAAGATGATGTGTTCAAGCATAATGTGTTACAAAATTGCAAACATTAAATTAAATTGATGTTTATTTTTAGGCTATTTTCTGATAAAACTTCAAGAGATTAAAACCTTTTTCATGTTAGTTCTTCCTCCCTTCCCTTACTCCGTGTGTATATCCAATAAATAAAATAATTAAAAAGCCATATGTGAAGTGTATGTCTTTATTTCAATAAAAATTGTCTTCAACCTAAATAGTAAGTCAATATATGTTCCAGCCACGCTGAACAGACACATCTCCAAAAAACCCCCAATTGGAATTTAAAAGAAGTGTATTTTGATAAAACAATATAACAATTATGATAATAATAATAACACCGATCTGAATTTCTTACGAAAAACTAGTTATNATAATAATAACAATAATAATAATAATAATAATAATGAAGAAATGATGTCCAACTGATCTTTTTTTTGTTTACGTCTGTTCACTAAGTGGTCAACTCAGCTCCAGGCTAACTTAGGACGCTTGCGCATCGGTATTTACGCTCGAGCCCATAGGATAAGGCCGGTGCTCGGCTTACAATCTTTCTCAAATGACACTATTTCTACGCAAAGCATGATAATGAAGAATAACTGGAGGGGCTTCATGCCGGGAAAGGCTCGCGAAAAGCAGAACACAGACATTTGAAAATCACAAGAACTAAATCTATATTAAATTCACTGGTACAAAACATGTGTGTATGTGTGTGTGTGCGCGCGCACTTGCGCGCAAGTGTGTATGTATGTGTGTGTTTGGATTCGTGTTTGACTTGTTGAGGTTTTAAATTGCGCGACATCCAGGCTGCTATTGTACGATTGAGGGAATAAGTAAATATAGTTTGTTGTTAGTATTATCATTGGAACAAAATTCTCCCTCCTTAGCGGCGGCTAGATCGCGGCTTCGACGGCACTTACGAGGCGTTGCTGGCTCTCTCGCCTTTGAGACTTCGACCTGTTAACATCGCTTGAGTAAATTGAGATCCTTGTATAAGTCAAATAATTGCTCGTTTTTTCGATGTCGTTTTTCTAAATTCTAATCGTCTTGGTTGGCTTCTATATGGTCACAGGTATTTTGTATCGACTCTTATTTTTGTTCGTTCTCGCTCGCTTTACATAAGACAGAACTTATTCGTTTTTACTTTTCACGTTTATCTATTCTTCATTAAATCTAAATTATATTCAAATTGCTCTGTAAATATTGTAAATAGCCGTTGATTCAATAAATATTATTAACACCAAAACAATTCGCTTCCACTGCTGATTTCATTTGGTTATTTAATTTATTAGTTTAGTGCTACGTCTCAATGACCTTTTTTTGTCAATAAAAAATTGGTCGAGATGCCATTAACAGTGTGCATGTGTGTACTTCGCTCGGCAAGGCGCGTACAGCTGGGGAACGCTTTTCTCTCAGAGCTAACAGCACACAATAATTCGACTGCGTAGGAAGACAGTTTATGCAACTAATACGCTTTTCACGCACACACTGCACTTATCTGGCGCTTTGTAGTCTCGTGACTTTAAGGCTTTTTACAATAGTAAATACAAACTGCTAGAACAACTTATGTAAAATACAGTAAGTTTCATAAGTTTCACGTTACAAAAGAGTTGAACCAAGAAGTTCACTAGTATGTTGGAACTAGATGTTTTATATAAACCTAGTAAGTAGTATTAAATAAATAATTAATACTAATACATCGATTCTTAAGGAATAGAATAATTATTGCAGGTTAATTGTAATAAATCATTTTTTAAATTTGAGTTGCAAAACTTTCTATAATTCTTAAAATGTATTTGAAAAAAGCACTCTAATGTAAAAATAGAAATAAAACGATATTGAAAACAGCACACTTATTATGACCAGGACTGCAGTTACGGACTTAACTATTGGTAAAAGATGTTGTTTAAAAGGTTCTTTGAGAAAATAGCTCAAGGACTCATTTTTTCCCTTTTAATTTACATAAGTGTAAGTGATTATTTGTCATGACAGTTGGATTTAATCTGGAGTTAAAATAAATTCTTACATTATTTTAACGAGTAAAGTTAAGCGTATTCATTAGTTAGAAGAGAATTTAATTTCACAAAACTTACAATAAGTATTTTTAGGTCTCATACATAAGGTCCTTTCCAACACTACAATTTTTATCATTTTACAACTAGCAACATTTAAATACATGTTTATTAATTAAGTAACAACTATCACAAGTTGGTACTATTACTTGAGCTTCTTATACTTCTTGCAGTCTTTCAAGTAGTTCTTGAAAACTAAAGATATTTTTTCGAAGCTACATAAAAACGATGTGTTTTCTGCTTTCTACTGACAAAGGAGCTTTATTTACTATTCCTTTCTCTTTAGCGTAGTCCAACACTTTTGATTCCAAAAAGTACACGCAAGCTGCCTCAGCTGACATAATAGACCTTTGATGTATTTCACGTCAAGTATACTTACAAGACGAAGGGAATCAAAAGTTCAATAAAACTTGAGAGGCCAGGAAAATATATAAAAAAATAACCCGCTTACTCTTAAAAAATTACCGCAGAAATAAGAGGCAGAAATAATCATGGCCCATATTTCTAAATTACAACTTTTTCCGCAATAATACGTTAAGTAATAATAGTATAACAGTACTCTGAAATCAGTTATAAATACCGAATAAAGTTTCTCAATGATATTTTTGCGCTTATGAAGTTTACTAATAAATTCGATTAAAATAATTTTTAAAAGAATTTCACAATTATTCTACCGCTACAACAAGCAACTCAACAATTTCACAATAAAAATCGTATAATTTAATGGAATAATGACACTGATGTGGATTGTTTCTGCTTTTGAAAATTATTACGCAAGTTAATCTATCAATTCATGTACGAATGCATTTATTTGTACATAGTGATCAGTTGCACCACAAATCAGCATTTTATATTTAATTAGATTCACACTCTTTATACTGCCAGTATATGCTGTAAGGTATGAGTGAAAAGATGAGACGTAAAAATTTAATGTACATAGATGTTTGTAAGACTTCACCCACATATGCTCTTTGCGCATCAACTCCCACTTAAGTCTTAAAGTATCCAATAAACTATTAAAACAAAATAAAATTTTTAAGGTGCCTTCGGAATAAGGTACCATAGTAAGCGAGGGGCTGATAGGATGTGAATATATTTTTTTAAGAGAAGGGTCGACTATTTGAAAATAATTTATCTTGGTCATATCTTAATTGAAATCATTTTGATTTTTCTAGGAAAACCACGATAGCCTACTGTCTAGTTACTGAAGCCACCCTCTCAATACTTCAGTGCATAGGTGTATTGCTACACTTATTACTAATCACCTCAACTGATTTTAAAATTATTATATGCATAAATTTTTGTACACAAAATATTATGCACAAGCTCATTAATAACAACCCCAAAATATTTTACTACTAGCGACCCCCGTCTCGGCTTTGCCCGAGACTTACTAAATGGAACACCGTAGTGTCTTGACATGTAACGTAAAACCTTTTCAGTTAGAAATTTTACATATATTCTTGACACTTCTAAGAACAAAAATCTTCTTATTAAAAACATATTTTTTTGGAATCCATACAGTTTATTAGGTCAAATAATAAGCTGTAAAAATAAAAAAAAATGTAATTATGCTGAAAGGTACCGTGCGGTCCTTAAGACATAAAATAATCGTTGGCAAAAAGGGGCCGTTGATTCGCAGTTTCTCTCGTATAATTTACGAAAAGGGCTATTTTTAAAGCTGTTAAGATTTAAAATTTCCAAAAAATATGTACTAAAAACAATTTTTTTTCTCTTATCTCACAACTTTATTACCAGAGCAACAAAGCCCTGGAGCTTAAACTCTGTATTTTTTATCGCCAAAAAAATATAAATACATTTTCTACTTATTCAAAAAACTAAAAGATTTAAGAGCTTACTGCAAGGGTACAATATAAAAAGCTGATCTCTCACGTAATGGATTCTTTATTTGTCGATTTTGACCCTGCTGTTTCAATCTAGATAAATTTTCTGCGTCAGTTTCTTTACGCCTGAAATTGTATTTATTAGATACATTTGAAGTTTTTTTTCCAATTTACCCTTTTGCGACTTTTGGCGCAGACATTGGAGAGGATCGGTGATTCCTGGTTGAATGCTAAGAGTCGAGAGGGTAATGCAGGATTGTCAGTCACCCAAGTTCCCAGCCTTGCGAAGAACGATTCCACTCATAACGAGTGCCAGTGAATGACTGACTTGGTTTAATAGTGGCCGTCTTTAGTTAACATAGTCTTTTAGTCGACGAATCGTTTTCGAAAATAATAGTAAAAATGTATTTGCTGGCATACCTTCTCTGCGGGTATGCCGTTGGGACGACCAGTGAGAAGAAAGCTGTTAGGGCTGCTCGTGCTCCTCAGGGCTGTCTTTCCTGGCTTGTATTAGTAGTAAAAAGTTATCTGACGGCACCAGACCAGATGGTAGAACGGCCACATAACTCTGAAGTGTTGGAGCAGGTTGTGCTCTGGCTAGACACGTTTTCTGGTATTCCACCAGAGAAGTTATCGGTTGGAATAATTTTTTATTCGTGGCACTCGTCAATCCTGGAGGTTTAGGGTGAAAGTAGACCTAGGTCACTGGTCTATTGAAAAGAGTGTCGTCGGTAACCGAGATACCCAGCTGCACGACTATTATCTACATTCTCGATGCAGCGCGAGGAACTGCTGGTAGACAACTGCAGTAATTTTCGAGACGCTCCGGCTTATTATAACCACACTCATTTAATTCCTTTGTAGGTAGCCTCAATTTTATGTCAACGCCACCAAGCGGATTTTACTGAACTAAAGTGAAGAGCAGGCGTATTTTTGCAAAACTTTGAGCTTATTTATTGCTATTGTTATTCAGTTTTTCAAGATAAAATCTATGCTAAAGCCATCTAGGAAGTGTCAAGAATCGGTATGCAAAATTTCAGCAAAATCGGTTCAGTAGTTTTCGCGGTTAGCGATTACAACGGTTTAAGCGACTTTGCTTTATACATTAATAAGATTATATTTTTACGTGCATAAAATTGGTACCAAATTAACGTACGTTTTGTACACATCTTATTTAGATAAAACGTTGTCTGAACAAAACTGCGCTGATTTAGACATAATTATCGTCCACAAAAAAATGTTATTAAAAAAA
Organism: Copidosoma floridanum; assembly: GCF_000648655.2. The sequence continues at coordinate 116,327 of NW_019379983.1, forward strand.
ATTTGTGATTGTTTCCTACTAGCTTGTGCATTACTTTTGTGTAGAATAATTTGTGCACAACAGAATTGTGCACAGTTCTTGAATGCATTGGATATAGTCTGCCGCTCTCTGCCCGGTACCTGGCATCGGATCCGCTAATACTTAAAGCCCTAACATTGTTTTTCATTAACCTAGGCCTGAAGACTTTGAGGCTAAAAAAATCTGCAACCACACATCTGCAAGTAAAATTTCATGAAAAACCCTATCTCCTAAACATCCAGGATCCATACGGAGCTTTTTTTGGTTTAAAACAGATTTTAAAAAAGTATACTCAATAGAAAATCAATCCCTCGACTCCTAGATCGGCGTTGTTTTAATAACAAGCATGCTAACCACTGATCCAATACTCGTTAACTTTATGTATAAGTTAATTAATTGTACGTATTGTACTTTGAAAGGGAAAATATTTTCAAAAACAAAAAGGAGCCTGCCGCATTAATATCTGCGCATGCGCAAAAATGGCTAATCACAATTGCGTATTTCTAGAGTTATAATCAAATTTTTGGAAATTTAATTTAATGATTTAATTCTTTCCAATAGTACACCAACGCCACCACACCACACTTCACACGAATGGTCCCAATATTAGAAATTCAATTAGTGCATGTTATGGTGTAGTTTGTAATTTATTTTTTATGTAAATTTTTATTAATGTGTCATAATATATTTGTTGTGATTATAAATTGAATATATGAATAATTTATTTATGAAAATATACTTTTTTTACATGTTTTTTCAGAAAACTTGGAAATGAGTGTATTTAAGTAGAGCAGCTTTCTAATGTATTTATAAATATTTATTTTTTAATAATTAATTCGTTACTTTGACAATAAATAAAAATGTTAAGTGACGACTTGAGTAAATAAATAAATTTTCTATTTTTATTCCGTTTTATATCATATTTACTCCCTCCATGATATAATTTTAAGACTCTTAAAAGAGTCGTACTTAACGAAAGTCGTCACCTAACAAAGCTGACTCTGTACTTCATGGCTCTCGGAAGTGTCAAGTAATAACCGAAGTAAGCCACGAAGCCTAAACACATGAAGTTAGCAAGTACCGGCCCCATAGCAAGTAAGACAAAGAAGTTTAACTCAAACTTCGTGCAAGGTGCATTTTTTTGAGCAGCGTTTTAGTGAGTAGCCCGCTGCCGCTCATCGAGTGCAGTACTTCATTAAACAGGTAGCTTGCTAAACATTTTTGTTAAAAAGTGACTGACTTTTTTTTTCCCTATCACTTTGTATGATTAATTCGTATCTGAATTGAATAGAAATAAATCAAATAACAACAAATCGAATCAAGTGAAAGTAATTAGAATTATTATACTGATCTACCTGAAGTGGCTACAAATAAATAGAAAAAAGAACCACCGGACGACAGATTGACAGAAACGAAGTATAATAAAACCAGGTATTTGATGTTTTATCATTCTAACACACACACACACACACACACGTGTACGCTCAAAAGCGAGGAGAGAAATCGACGGGGTTACGCAAGCCGGACGATTCGGGNTATATATATATATTAAATCACATTACGCTGAGGAAAGTAAACAACCGAATAGTTGGCCATACTGCTGGTCCTGCGGCCCGTTAGAGAGCGTGAGACTCAAGTCCACAAACATCCAGCTTTCACCGGATGATAAAGTTAAATAATCACGATTTATCATTTAACAAAATGTTTATACAATCTTTCATTTTTTTTTCAAAATTTTCAAGAATTAAAAAAAAAATTTTTTTGTACTGTACAAATACAATAACTAAACTTTATTGTGTCTTATTCTTGTACAAATTTTTCGTTCGTAATTGAAGTGATTTTTTGTCGAGAGGAACACTAATGTGTGCAGTAAAGCTAGCAATTGTTTTTTTTTCATGTGGATGTACTCACATACGTGCATTTAGGCACACTTCATCCCCTCTTTCTAAATTCATTTAAAAACCAACTTGTACGTCAATTTAAAAATTCGATAGGTTTATCTAAAAGTAATCTTTTGTACCCAAAAAATTCAGAGATTCCTACAAATCATACAAATGCCATTAAACGTGATTTTTTCATATGGTTTATCTGAAATATTGATTTTTTAAAATTAAATATGTATAAAATAATAGTACAGTCAAATGAGTTACAATTTTTGTGAGAATTTTTTATGTAATTTCAATATACGTTTGATATTTGAGTAATATCTGTCAAAAAAACCTATCTGTGATGACCGTCCTGAAGGGACATTCACTGGCATGTAATACTACCCTATTGAAGAAAGAGATACTACAGGATGGTATTTCCTAATTTTCTAGGTTAAAACTGTATTTTTTAGTACTAATTATGGACTGGGAATAAGTGTGGTAGCGTATGTTATAGATGTGAGCGTGATGTTACAGATGTAATCAGCGTATAGGCCATAGGAAGTTGCTTTGAAACCATCGGGAAATTAGATGAAAGCGCAGTCTTGTACCGGCCAGTCTATATTTTATTTTTATTTTATCGTGCCGTAATATATTGTTTACAATCGTTAACTTATTTAATATTCATTGAAATCATACTCAATTAACGTATGTATACTTGTTTCCATGACAATTACAGCACCTTCGTACACAATATTGTTTTATAGAAGGTATTTTTATACTTATAATTATGTTGTTTAACATATAATTTTATAGAAGTATAACTTCCTATTTGGAGCAAAGCACCCACTGTCCACTGGTTATCATACATTTTTTATGGCATGTTTCAAAAAATTCAATGTTATTTCCTTTTTATTAGGTTTAATGCATGGTATAAGAAAGGATGATAGACTAATAACCAGTGCACTAGATATATATTTATTTATGTGCAAGTCTAGACAGTATTATTATATATATTTCGAAATTGTTAGATCATTTAAAATTAGGAATCAATAACTTTTAATTATTGATTATTGCAAGTTTTCTTTAATCTTGAAGAGTAAAATAATCTACAGTACCAAACAATTGAAAATCATTTTATCACATTGTAAATTAAAAACTGGTCTCAAATTTGACCTAGTCTTGAGATAAAAGAGGAAGATTATCTATAACTTTGCAATTCGCACTAAGAACTTTGGCAGGTATCAAAATGAATTTCTCTTACCTATTAGAGTACTCTGAACGTTATAGTCATCTTTATTTTTTACTTCAAGTCCTAACCACACCTAAGATTCACTTTTAAATTCCAAGTGTACTAGATCCACACCGATAAAGTACATTTTCGTTTGGACTGAAACTTGATTTTATACCTTAAGATAAAACGATTGATATTTTCAAGTTTTATCTAATTTTCCAGTGTCAAATCTATTAACAGCACCAAATATCAAAAAATTACTTCATCGCTAGGAATCCAATGATTGATGCAAATCAGAAACTGGTCTTAAGTTTCATCTGTATGTTAAAATGAAAAGACAAGATTACTTTTTAAGTAACAGGATTTGAATACACCTGGTAAATCCATGCTAACAACTCTAAAAGCTCTGGGTAAAAAGTTCCCCAATCTCAATAGTTGCATATAGGCCACTTTGTTCAGATTCACAATTTTTCATTGTCGCTAAGTCATTTTCAACCTTACGTGGTATCTTTTAACGAATTCTGTTACTTTTTGGAAAATATTTACTCAGACGTACAAAAATTAAAAGGTGAAAATGGTATGGATGTATATTTGGGAAAGAAAATGAATCCTACAGCTCAGTATAAGATGGAAGATGACTGAGTTGTGACTTCTAAAAAGTAGCCAATACCTAACTATTGAAATTGGAAAAACTGCAAAACTTAATATTGAGAGCTATAGCAAGCGCAAACATATATTGACCAGGTTTATTCAAATATTCTGAGTTTAAACGTAATCTCGCTTTTATTTTTAAAAACTTGATCGAATTTGAGAAAATAATTTTTGACCTGCAGCAATCATTAGATCTCTAGCGATAAAATGATTTCTTACTGTTTGGTACTGTAGCTTGATTTTACACTTGAAGAATAAATAAAACTTGTTCAAATCAGTCAATTTAAATAAATGCTAAGTCTTCTAAGTTATGGAGACTTACGAATGCACTCAGTGTATATAAATTCTACTAAGAAATATGGTGACTCTAAAGTGCAAACGTAGACTTATTTTCACAAGGGACACCATGTACAGTATGTTACAAAGATAGTTGTAAAAATTGAATAAAAGACTGTCACCCAAATAAGACCCAGTAGTGAAAAACAGCTAATACATTATTATCAAATAATTTATCGCTTTTTACGTACAAAACGTCTGGTATAAATACTAATTCTATAAATAAAAATTTTTTGTTCTTAATGTAATCACCCTAAAAAATACAAATACTATTTCAGAAAAGTCACGAAATCCATGAAAAACTACCTTTTAACAAAAGTAAAACTTATGAAAGTTTGAGATTTTTCTTAGCATGGACATTGTATGTACAGCCTAATTAAGTAAAATACATTTCAAAAAGGAAACAATTCTTGCATGAGTTTTCAACCGATTTTATCATGAGTAATCAATAATCAACTTTTTTTATTATGTATTAACACCAAATTTTGGCATCGCAAAGAAGTGAGATCAATAGTTGTTATTCAAGTTAGAAATTCAAACAAAATTTAATGCACAAGTATGAAAATATCTTTATTAAGATTAAAAAAAGTTTTAAATAAACGGATCATAATAGACTGAAAGTAGTTTAACAATGACACGTGTAGTTTTGTTGCTTTTAAATACAAATTTCGGTACATACATACATGCACAATATACTTACAATAAGAACATAATTCATACTTATTGTTTGTACAAAAATTACTAGATTAATCTACATTAAATATGAAAAACTAATTTTTAAGAAAATATTGAATTTAGCAAAGTTATATTCTCGGCAAGTTATGTGATACGTTTTGTATAGTTTATTATCAAATTCTTAAATTATGACGTTAGTTACAAAACTTTCACATGAATTATCTATTATATTTAATGGAAATTTAATGCTTTATTTAATACGTACTTCTAAATTAAAAAAAAAAGCATACTTGTGATAAGAGGACTGATAATGAATATACCTTTACCAAACTCTGTATTTTCTTAAAAATTACTTTTTCCATAACTTAATATAGATTCTTAGAGGATAGATTAGAAAACTTTAATACTTTTTATTGTTCTTATAACTCTGGAAGAATAAGAACTGGTTGAATTATTTGTATGTAAATAGTGTTTATGGTAGAATCATGTTTATATTTTAAGTATATTATGTACATATGTATGTATATAAATTTGTATTAAAAATCAATAAAACTACACGTTTCGTTATTAAGCTACTTTTAGTGCAGTATGATCTTTTTAGTAAAAACTTTTTTTAATAATATTAAAGATATTTTTATATTCGTAGATTTAATTTTGTTGGAATTCCTAGCTTGAATAATAGCTATTGATCTATTTTCCTTGTAAAGTCGAAGTTTTATATTAATACATAATAAAGAAATGTGATTATTAATTACTCATAATAAATTTGGTTAAGAAATAATGCCAAAATCATTTCCTTTTTAAAAAATGTTTGACGTAGTTAGGCTGTATATATAATATCCATGCCGACAATAACTTTGTACTTGTATAATCTTAACTTGTTATTGAATGTTATTGAAAAGTAGTTTGTAATACAGAGAGCTTATCGATGTTTCTTGTTTGTTAATTTCTCAATTGTAGTGCTTCCTATTTCTAATTATTTGTTAGTTGGTATTTTATTATCCTTAAGTTATCTATGAGCATCCTTGTAAAGTGTGGCGACTGTCGTATCAACGAAGTATATTATATTTTCTAATTTATGTTCCAATAAATATATTGATTCGATGATATGCTTACACCCTGTACAGTGTTGCTAATTTTGTCACCAGCGGTAGTACAGTCTTTTCTAGATTATGCTATTCACCATCAAAGTTAATATCTTTAGCTTTAGTTTCTTAATCGATATTATTGTCAGGCAATTCAGGGTCTGTGTGATTGTTTAATTTTTTCTTGAACTTTTCTTGATTTAGTTTTAGTTTATCAGATATTTTTCTTTATTTTTGTTATCGTTTTCTTGTATTTATTGGTTGACCTTATTTTTTTTTAATTTATTAAAGTCAATTTCATTGTTTAGTATTATTATGAAATTTTGGTGTAACTTGAGCCAAGGTTCTTTTAAAGCGATTTTGCTGCTTGGTAGCGTGTATTTTTTCAAGCGACTTGTATTCGGAATCTTTGATACTTTCATTTTACTTTAAGATTTTGTTTTGGAGATATCACAAAGATTTTCTGCGTTTGGCTAGCACATTCACCTGTTCCATTACTACTGGATTACGTGATAATGTGTCTGCAGATAAGATTTAGTCTACTTGAGCTGTAAATTATTTTGTGTGCGTATTTAGACAATTTAAATCTCCATTTCTGCACTCATGCATTGAGGTCTGCCATTTAAAACCATACAAGTAGTTCGTGATCCATGGCTACGGTAAATTTATGACGGTATGTATATGGAAAAAAGTTTGCAATCAGTGGAATATTGGTAGTGCTTCTTTCTCGTAAGTATCATATCTAAGCTCGGGTCCTCTCGATACACGAGAAGTATACACGATGGGTAAGTCGTTTCCAATTTTCGCTTGTGACAAAATACCTCCTATAGTATAGCTTACGGCATCTGTTATTATAATAAACGGCTGATTCATGTCAAAGAATTGTAAGAACGGTGCCATTTATAATGCTTCCTTTAGTTCTTGAAAGACTATTTCTTAATAACTTCTCCAATAAAAATTTTCATTATCTTAAAGCATTTACTCAAAAGATTAGCCTTTTTGGCAAAGCCTTTCATGAAACACCGGTACATTTTGTGAATCCTAGAAATTGCCTAACTTTTTTTGTGTTTTTAGGATGAGAGTATAACTTTACTGCTTTAATTTTTGAAGTCAGGACTTAGACCTTTTTCAGTTATTATATGCCCTAAATAGTTTACTTCTCGTTGCATCAGCTTGCATTTATTAGGTTTTACTTTCCGATTTGCCTTTTTTAATCTTATTATTACAAGATCAAAGAGTCGCTTGTGTTCTCAAAGTGTGTTCACGTAAATTACAATATCATCCATGTACACAAAAGTCCCCTTGCCTATCAATCCATCGAGAGTTTGTGTCATAGTCGATGGATACTTAACAGCAGCAGTTCTCAAAACCAAAAGGCATCTTAACGAATTTGTAATGTCGATTTGGGGTAGAAGACGCTGTTTTTTGTATGTCCTCGGGGTATACTAAAATTGGATAAAAGCCTGATTTGTAATCTATGACTGTGTAATACTTAGACTTTATCACTTGATTTAATATATGACTTATGTTAGGAACAGGGAAACTCATCGGTATTGTTTCTCATTATTTGATGATCTAAAATCGAGAACTACATGCCATTTAGGATTTCCATCAGGACTTGTCTTCGGAACAATACAAAGAGCTGTATCATAGCCAGATTGCGGCCACCGTGATTCCATTTTCGATCAGTTCCTGTACTTGACGTTCGACTTCATCCTGAAAAGAATGAGGAAGTCCGTACTGCTTAGTAGTTACAAAAAAGTCGTCGATTGTTGATATCTAATGTGCATCGATGTTAGTGGCAATGAGCTTGTCACTTTCTAAATAAAATCTTTCATTGTGTCTGTTAAGCAATTTATTAGTTGGTTCCCTTAATGGTTCATTTACATTACTTAAATTCATTATTTTTGTGAGTGAAGCTGTTCTTGACTCAGAAATAGAGTGTGCAAGTTTGCTGCTATCTTCTTGTGAGAATAAATATTTACTGATTTTATTTGGTATATCGAGTTCATTAAAAGTTTGATCTATTGAGTTAATGCATGTTTCTCTTTTATGAAGGCTAAAAAATTCATTGATTATACCTCCGTTACAGAAAAAATCCCAAATAAAAGAACATCGCTTTCTAGCTCTGAAAGCGATTCTACTTGTGATTCGCACATATCAGTCACATCACTCCTTGACTTGTTCAAATTACTATATCCAAGCTATGACTCTTGTTGGCAATTAAATTCTACGTCTTTGTCTCTTACTGAAAGGGAAATTTTTTCCTTATTTACCACCATTATTTTATTAAAAAAATTAAGTCTAGAACTAAATTTGGTAAGAAAATCTCAGCCAAGAATTCCTTTGGATAAAAGTTTGGAATCGTTATCGATTACTGAAGAATTGACATAAATACCTCTCAGACAAATAGTAGTCGAGTCAAGAGTTTTTTTTTGAGTTTTCTCGATTCCTATTATAAGTCTAGTGTTACTCTTGTCGATTCTGCAATTTTCGGACGAATCGTTTTTTTGATTATACTAATTTCTGATCCAATGTCTACTAGTAGTTGTCTTTTAGGTCTATTTAAGTTAAAGCATAAAAATTCTTCTTGAGTCCCATCAATATTCAAGTGACACATAGAGATTGAGTTGCACCCTAAATTTCGTTTAAAACCGATATTTCGTCCCGGAAATTTCAAGAATTTGTACTTAAAGTTTAGGTCACACTTTGCATTTAGTAAGAATTTCATTTCAGAAATTTATTCTTTTTACTAAAATATTTATAAGTCTAGTTACAGGTGACTTAATTGGTTAGGGTGAGACCCTTTTTTCTTTTACTTTGCTAGCAGTATCATTGAAAGTATTTTCTTTATCTTTTCTTGTGGTAGAGTAAAATATATTGGTTTCACGTATCGTTTGGTTTAATTCACTATTATCACTTTTTTCAATATCCAATGATCGGACATTTTAATAATTTTAATAGTTTACTTTTACTGATGTTTAAATTTTGGTTACAAGGCTACTACTGTGCACATTGATCGACTTTACCTTGGAGTGTTTTACTTTGTGATGCTTGTTACCGTGTGAAATGTTTATTGCTTATTGCTATAAACGGTAATGAGAGTGCGTATTATTAAGCATAGCTCTCTTATTTTCCAACAAGTTTGGTTTATTCCCTTATGTCCTCTAACAGGGCTGTCATGTAGTGTTTGTATTATTTCATTACGTTCTTGAATTTTTGGAAAATTGACCTTAGCGTACCAGACAGTAATTTGTATAGGGGTTTTATCAAAATTGGTTAATAACATTTTTGTTATCAATCCAGATTCTAATTTGTCTGTAAGATCTCTTCTTCTTAAAATTCGAAGAGTTGTAAGATTTCGTCACAACAATATTTTCCTAAGTGATTTAAAAGCTTTTGTGAGACTTTCTGAAGTTACTACATTGGTAGGTGTTTCATTAATAATGATTGACAGTATATTATGTCCTCCATGAGGTGTTATTAATATTTGGCTAACTTTTGGTTTCTTTGATTTCAAATAACTCAAGTCCAGTGCACCTATCGATATCAACAGTCTTGAGACAGATGTGACTGGTTGACAATCATTGCTAATAAACTCTACTATATTGTCTCTTTTGTATGTAAAATAATATCTGGTGGTAATAACATTGTTTATTAGATTTGCTCTATTTACGTTATTGTTATTGTCAGTACTACTGCTACTATCACTAAGGCTAACATACACCTTTCCGTACAGTTGTTTGTATCGATTAATTGGTGAGAAAGGGTATAAGTCCGATAGTAGCATAAAATCAGGGGCAATCAGTAGATTTATTGATTTATTTGCAGTTTGTTTGTTTGCTTGTTGTTTTCATTCAAGTAATCCAGGGTTTTTTTTTGTTATTTGTTACAAGTCAGGTGCTTTAGATCGTCTATTTTTCGCAGGAATAGAAGTACTCGTGTGCTTCGGTGTTCTAGACCTTAAAGGTGTTTTTTCCTGAGTACGTGGGGTAATTGATGTTTCACTAGTCCTATATTTTCTTAAAATTACATCCTTATTAACTGGGGGTTTAAAATCTGTTCTACGACTTGATATACCTGCAGTTCTTTTAATTTATACAGGATTATTAAAACAATCGGAATCAGAAGGGTCTATTTCGGTTATGATGTCTTGAATTTCGAGATTTGGCGTATCTCCATCAGAAACGCTAGTTATTAATAAAAAGTCCGTATCAGATTGTTTGGGTTTATCATTATTGTTAGACTTGTTCAAATATTCTTAAAGACTTTGGTTAAATTTCTTTGTTAATTTTTTTATTTCTTGATAAGAAACCTTATTAGTTTGACTTGCCGTAATTTAAGGTTGGTCTTCAAAAACGTCGCTATTTAAACCTTTGCTAAGTGAAATGGGTGTAACAGAGATTTCAGTATTTGTTGCGTTAAAGTCTGAATAAGTATCGGTATTTGAGTCTACTTTCACTTCAGTCAATTCTTGTCGTAATCTACTTTGTCTAAGGTCATACACTGGTGGTTCTACATCTTCTCCTGGCGATTCTTCAGTATCACTTGAGTCATTTTCCAAAACATACTTGTCCTTTACGATGCACCAAAGTTAATTATATCTCTGACTGGTAATTGTGGCATTTCTTTATTTTTACTTACAAAATTCACTTTGAATGAGCTAGAATCTTTTGATGCGTTTCTAGTGACATTTTTTAATATACTCGGTCGAGATGTAGATGATGACTGTAGTTGTAGAAATGTTTTCGATCAAGTCCTTTGAGTAATCACACTATGACCTAACTTTAGCCGTTTCTTGTTTGTTTTTGAATTGAGGCGTCGTCCAGGACCCCTGGCCAATTTAGGTACATTTGATTATCATTTGGTCATGTTTTTAGGTTTTGTAACTTCTACTGTTTCCTTCACGGTTGTTGGAAATGCTTTACGTTTGATAGTCGTTAAATTAGATGTTATTACTATTCTTTTACTCTGATTTTGTAATTCTGAATTTTTCTTTTTCTCTATTTTCTTTCGACCTATCATCATATCTCTTGGTGATGGTAATCCATTGTTTATATTGTTTTCGCATAAAAAAATAGTCCTACTGGGTGTCTAGACAGTGCATCAGCATTGGTGTTGAGTTTTCCCGGCTTGTATTTGAAAGTACATTCATAATCGGTGAATTTAAACATCTAGCGCATTTAACGCTGACCCGGATCTTCTCTTGCATGCATTCAATTCAACGGCTCATGATCGGCTACGAGAACGAATTTACTTCCTAATAAATACGAACGAAAATGATGCATTGCGTATAGTGCAGCTAAGCACTCCTTTTTAGTCGCAGAATAGTTTATTTCGGCTTTATTTAGAGTTCTTAAAATATAGGCGACAAGATGATCAAACCCATTTTTTTCTTGACTTAATATCGCTCCAATAGCGTAGTCAGATGCATCTGTTGTCAACTCAAATGATTTACTAAATTCGGGAAATTGTAAAATAGGCTCTTGACATAGATGGTCTTTTAGTATTTGAAAAATCTTTTTTTGCACTTCAGTCCATTCAAACTTTTCTCCTTTTTTTCATAAATCTGATAATGGCTTAGCTACTTTTGAAAAATCTTTAATAAAGCGTCTATAGTACCCTGCTAGTCCTAAGAATTGTCTAATATTTTTCATAGTTTCTGTTTGGGGAAATTCTCTAACAGCCTGTATTCCTTTAGGGTTTGCTTCAATTCGTCGTTTACTTACGAAATGCCCAAGACATATTACTTTTTTCCGCAAAAATTTAACTTTATCTGACTGGAGTACTATATTTGCTGATCTTAACGAATCGAAAAGTAATCTAATTTTACGATCGTGATCTACTAAATCTTTTGCATAAATGATAATATCATTGAAGTACACTAGCATCACTACCCTCCATCTTGGATTTCTATAGCTATCAGGTTTTTTAGGAACGATCCAGAAGGGTGGATTATACGGTGATGACGAGGGCACAACTATTCCATCGTAAAGTTTTTTTGCTACGTGTTCTTCTAAAACTTTTCTATGAACTGGTTGGTGATGATATTTCTCAGTGTTAATAGGGATGGTATAATCGACCAAACCGAATTTATAATTGTTACTGTCTAATTTAAACCTGACAAACCGGATGACTCGGAAGAGGATCTTAAAACTTTATTAACATTCTTAAAATGCAAACTTGACAAATTTTAAGGTGTTTTGTTAGTGAGTTGTGATTTTAACTCACGTGTCAGAGCCAGCAATCAATTGCCCAAAGAACTAGCTGAAATCTTTTCCTTCAGAGATCTTCACACTGCCCAAAATACTATATTAAACAAACAAGGTAAAATATTATTACAGGGAATAAGCAATCTAGGCCTGGTTTTTTGAAACGAAAGAAGTCAATCTGACCCGCAGGGAGATCTTTCTTGTCTCAGTTGGAACAGGTACAAGCACGTGGATTATACATAGGTATATTGGAAAAGCTTACAAGTGTTTAGGGATTTTGCAGTTTTGAATATTGTTTCCTCGGATCAAGTCCGTGTAAAACAATAATAAATGTAAACCACAAACAAAAACCACAATAAATGTAAACCATGTTCATCGAACGATTTTTTTGACTTTGAAAGCTGATCGAACTAATACTAAATTAATACTTAAATGGAAATTAGCTACATTTGACAAATATAGCACCAATTTAATAAAGATCCTTCAAAACCTGTATGACCGAGTCTACATGTTTTGCCAACCTAGTGGTACATTCATGGACAAAATTCAGATAACCCAAGCTGTCTTGCAAGGCAACTCATTGAGCTTACTCTTTTTTTGAATTTTATTGCATGACATTGAGAAGTTTTCAATCAATGAAGGGCATATTAATATCACAAATCATGCATATAAACTAAGAGGAGTTCTTTGCAGATGATCTCACTCTTCTGGCTAAAAATCCAGTAGATCACCAATCAAAACTTAACAGACTTGCAAAATACACCCATGCTAAGAAATAAGAAGTAACCACGGAAAAAACAGTATTCATGGAGTTCAAATAAAGTTCCAGGGCATAACCAACACTGGCTGTACAATTTAACAACGCCTCCCTTAAAAAAGTAAAAGAGTTTACATATCTAGGTGTACTATTTTTTCCGCAGGTACATTCAAATCTAATTTTAATAAAATGCTATTCAAGGGCAAGGTGGCTATGGGTTCAGTATGGCAAGTACTGTAGACAGGAAGAAACACAAGCTGGGACTCATGGATTAAGCTTTTTTACGCTATAGTTACATCAGTCGTACTATATGGTTCAGGCATCTGAGGGTTTTCTCCCTTCAAAGAAATCAAGAAATCTATATACTTTTTTTCCAGCGCTTTTTTTACCTACCAAACTATACTCCAGGATATGCCACTAGAGTTAGGACCAGTAGTTAGTTTAAATTCTGTAGTGGTAAGGAAAGCCTTAAACTAGTAGACTAAATTTCTAAAATTGGATTCTTCACGTTTACCTAAACAGAGAAAAAAATCATAGAGCAAACGCACAGTGGCGAAGTAAATCCCCCCCCCCCCCGTTTTTGACCCTATGCGATTGTCTTGTCTCTTGTCTTGTGACGTGTATGCTTTCAACGCGTGTAAACTGTAGCCAGGCATTGGCTTAGTGGTAAGCGTGCTTGTTACTAATACAACATCGTTTTAGAGGTCGTGGGTTTGATTACCGCTGAATGTAGATTTTTTTCAAATACTGTTTTTACCACAAAAAGTTCCTAGAAAATCCCAGCTATTTTGGGACGGGTTTTTACGTGGAACTTTCTTTTAGAGTGATTCTTGAGTTTTTTCCTTTCCCCACAAGTTTTTGGGCCTGGGTGAATGAAAAAGAGAGTTAGGGCTATCGGTAGAGATTATCGGATCCAATACCAGGCACGAGACAGGGATCGCCGGCCTTATCAGTAAGGAGTAATCCCTGAAAGATGGGGCTTCTCCGGGGATGCTAATTAGTCTGGATTCAATGCTTCAGCAGAGAGCGCTGGTTTAACCGAAGAGGAGTGTAGACGATCTGAAATACGAAGTCTTCTCTGGGGAAGGGATACACAGAAGCAAGTGGACCCAATGTACCATTGGTGCAGAGAGTGTCAGCTGAACTGGCAAAGTGTTCCAGAAATATTCCCACTGTGGCCATGATATAATAGGTATAATATCAAAGTAAAGGATCGGTAAATAGGTGCGGCAATACACCCCACACAAAGGTGGTGAGTGGGTGACCCCTGTGACTCGGTCAATAAGCTGTCGCGGTAACCCAGTAGAAAAAAAAGTAAACTATAACCCACAAGCATAAGCGCTAGCCACAAAGTAAGCGTATGGAGGCACTGGCTCTTATTTCATCGGGTCTATGGGACGTTCTTTTATAAACCGAATACCTTTCTGACCACATCTTAGAGTTAGCTAAAAGTTTTTTTCATGTTCTATATTGAAAAAAACGGATATGTGTGTGTATGTTTTTTTTAGATCTAATTTCATGTAAATTAGAAGCGATACAAAATTTGGGAGCTTGATGATTTTGGCTTAGAGACTAACTTTCAAATATTCATATTTATGATTTTATTCAAGCGATATTTTTTTTTTTTTTCATTTTCAAGGTAAAAAAATGAACTTTCATAAAAAATTTGTTTCACAAATAATTATCCACAAATTTATATTGTTATAAGCAATTGAAATATTTAAATCAATTTTTAACAAGTGTTCCATCCTCGTAGCTAGTTTTTGATATTACTATCGTATTTTACATAAAATTTACTGTCGAAAACTTATTTTTGTCTATTGGGGAAACAACTATAATTATTGCAATCACAGATTCTACCGCAAAATACATCGTGAAATAGATAATTATTGAAAATTACTACTCATTAATCTGAGTTTTTGAGAATTCTTTGTCATATTTTTAATAGATGGAACTTATCTACTTACTTAAGTATAAATTATAACTAATTTTCGCCTACGTTATCCATTACAATGCAGTTATTTCTAATGACTCACATTTTTTAAATATAATTATGAATACGTATGACTACATAGTCAGTTGAATAAAGCTTAATACCTACCTGAGCATTGTTCATTGTGGCTGCAAGTATTCGTTTCGGATTTATCAAAATTTTGAAGGAAAATTAATCAATAGTATTAAGTACAAGCAGTGAGTTACAACTGAAAGAACTTAATATCCATCGTTGACTAATTTTTAGTATGTTTAAATAATGGTTTGAGTAAATTACTACTAAATTTTTATTTAGTCAATAAAAAAAGAAAAGTTTTAAATAAAAAAAAGTTAAGAAAAAATGAGTGCATTGTGATTAGTTAGTTTTCCAAAAATTGCCTCAATAATTCGGAATGCTGTTCAAGGTATCTATCAGTATAATGATCGGGTAACAACACATAATTTTTCAATATATTACAAAAATAACAAAGATGAATTGAAAGTCAAATGTTTTGTTTCCATTTCTGAATGTTTAGGTTGTGACACTATGGCTGTTCATCGCTTTCAAAGACACGTCGTAGAATTTATTTAAGCTAATTTAAAAGTCATAAATAAAATAATCTATTTTTTTTATAGTGCAAGTGGACAAAATAAAAACAAAATACTTTTTATAAGTGTTACTTATTACATATTTTAAAATAGCAGCTGAGTGGCACTTTTTTTAACCTCACATGGAAAAGAACAATGTGACAACGCAGGTGGAACATTAAAACGGTTTGCTGCTAAAGCTAGTTTTTAATCAGAAATAATCCGATAAGCACACCGAAAGAGTCATTTAACTAGGCGTCTGAAGCTCTACTACATATAACGAGTCACTATTTGACTAATAATAATTATAAAGTAGAAAAAAGATTATTAATGCGTTTTCAGAAAGCTATAACAATAAAAACCACTTTAACGAATTATTACAAAGTTCCAGTTTCTCCTGAAGAATTGGAGGCAAAGTGATTATCATTGCACAAAAAAACTGTTGTAAAACCTTTTAAATACACAAAAGCTATACACGTATAGTATAGTAAATTTTCACATAATGTAATACAAGAGTGAGCGTAAATATTTAACAATTTAACTTAGAACAAAGTACTTATTGACTAATAATATTGTATTAAAATCCTAATAAATAAAAGAATATATTTGCTACAATAATGTTTTCTATTTGTTTTTTAAATTTATTTATGCAATAATTTTATTTGCTAATCAGTACTACTTCATTGAAAATGTCAAATAATAGTTTATTTGAAAAAAAAAAGAAAAAAAAAAAAAAACTATATAAAGCAAGAAAATCAGGCATGCGATAGAATCCGCGTGCTGATAAAACGTACCGCACAACTTAAATTGATTTGTTTATGATAGTAATAATAATTACCCCAGTGAACGAAAATACGTTTTCGATAAACAATTTGACTATCGAAACGATACATTCGTAGAATATGAAGGTAACATTAAAAACTAGCTACGACGCTAGGGCAATTCTTAAAAATTGATTTAAATATATTAATTGCTTCTAAGATTATGAATTTGTTTATAATTATTTTTTAAACAATTTTTTTATTCAAATTCATTTTTGACCTTTTAAATGAAAAAAAAGATTCTAACTTGAATAGAACCAGAATTCTGAATTTTTGAAATGTAGTCTCTAAGCCGAAATTATACTTTTAATCGCTTCTATTTTTCATAAAATTAAATTTAAAAAAATGTGTAGTCTTTTCTTTCGATATAGAACATGTAAAAAAAATTTTTAGACGAATCGACAATGTGAGGATCGATTTTTGTCCAAATCTGTCTGAATTATAAAAGAACGTCCCCTATGCGTTTCCGGGAGAGAGGAGGTACCGTACTGTAGTCAGATATAGTGTGTAGTAGACTAGTAGTGTCTACGTACCGAAACATCGCTGGTACAGTACGGTACACTCTTTTTTCCAAACGATGTTTACGATAAGGGAAGGGGCATGCAATACGTTTATGTGCAACAAAACACTCTTTTTTATTCTAAAATATTAGGTTTCAAATTGAATTTACCTAATAGTTGACGTACAAGAATTTTATGTTTTATTTAAAGGCACTTTTTTTGAAATCTTACTATGATTTGTGTTGATTAAGGCCTTCTTCGATAATATTGTTAAATGTGCTGATATTTATATTAATACTTATTGTGACTAACGTTGCTTCGTTTGCTGTTACGCTTTTTTTTTTTAAATTGTCCTTGTATCATAATAAAAACTTATAATATTTCAATATTTAACAGTAATTTATCAAAAGATGTATAATTTCAAATTTTTTTTTCGAAAATATAGAAAAATAAGTAAGTCAACGTAACTTTAGGGAAGGGGTTAAACTCTGATTTACACAAATTTTACACGCAGGAGGAGGGGGGTCAAAAAATCGAAAAAATCGTCCATGGCATTTGGGTAGGACCCCTAACGACTAACTCTAAACACAATTAATTTACCTTAATAAAAAGTCTTGATCAGAACTAATCACGAATATCTAATAAAATGTTAAGACCCAAACTCGATTATATTGGTCGTACCACCCATCATTGATGAAATTTTTAAACATAAAATACGCTTCAAAGAAAACATTGATCGGGTAAAACTCTTAAACTTCTGCCATGACTACTCCAGACTCAAAAACCTCGTAGGAATCACGGATAAGCCCTACCTCAGTATGGCTCTACCTTGGTCTTTTATCTGGCTTCTGGCCAACTGTAAAGTAAGTAGTACGCTTGCAGAATGTATAAATATTAAGAATACAACTTATAAAGTAATACCATCAGAGGCATGCTTTTTCTGCAATTTGCACTTACTGGAAACACTAGAAAATGTCTTACACGACTGCCCCAGTGACCAAAACTCAAGGCTGAAATACTTGAAATTCAACTACCTGCAAAAAACTCTGTGCTGTACAAATAAAGATGAAGTTCGAAATCTTTTCTACTTTTCGACTAAAGCGATGAATATCAGGTCCTTTATATCTGATTAAAAGGATTTATGTTATTAAATAATATCAATAAGTCCAAGGGTCAAATTGAATCTCTGTTTATCGTTTCTTTTATTTGCTATTAATAAGATTAATTATTTGAAGTGCCAATACCGTCCTTTTATTTTGTCTCAACTTACATATAGGGAGAATCACGTCAACTGTCCCAGCGCCGCGGTGGACGGCGCGCGCGGGCGTCAAACACGACGTTTTCAACTCGTCGTTTCGGTGTCAAAACTTTGATAAAAAAATTATCTAAAAACATATTCTTACGTATTTTTTCCTCAGCTTTTCAGTGGTGGCATCAGTTTTTCGAAAATTTGCTCCCATAACCTCGAAAATGCACTTGTTTGAAAAACACGTTTTATCTCTATGATCTTCAACTTTTGGAATTTTTTGATAGTCTAGATCGAAAGATGAGACATTTTTACGTAGATATCGACAATAAAAAAAGAGGGGTTTTTCGTTTTTATAACGTATTTAAACGACGAACGAGACGATGCGAGCCGCGGCGGCCGGGCCACGCGCGGCAGCAGCGCGTCCTCCGTGTGCATCTGCTACGGTGAGTCTGTTTGGCTATATAATATATAATGTAGTAGTGGCGATGTAAACAACAATTAGTTAACCAGGGCTTACAATGGATAAATAATAAATGTTTTGATAAAATTTATTTATATATACAACAGTTTTATAAAGAAATAAATAATGATTTATATTGATTAAATATTAGATATTTACATAAATAAAACAAAAAATAAAAACAAATTTGTTTTACTTCGTTCTCTTTTTCTTTTTAGGCATGGTATGGTAATCGAAGTGACACTTGTTTTACGTTCTTTCAGTTTCGGAAAAATTTCATACTGGTTAGTCAAAGAAGTTTTCTTCAACATTAATTTATTATCTTTAATGGGGATGAACGCATGATATTTCAATGTCCCTGGAATCAGTTTCGCACTGGAAATTTCGTCTTTTAATCTCAAGGAAGTTTCTTCGTAGTCAGATTTGCTACTAAAAAAACCTTCGTTTCTTTGCAGTAAAACCTACGAAAACTTCGACTTACGATAGCACAACCTCAAGTCATAAAAATAATAAATACTAATATTTAATTAATCAATCGAAACTTGTTGCNAATGCAAAAGTTGAGTTTATAAAGCTTAAAAACCCATAACGCAAAATTATTGGAGTAAATATGTCTGACATTTCAAATAAGGATGAGTTAGAAAAAGAATTGAATGCAAAAAATAATATCACAGAACAAGAAATTAAGGTTAACAACATTCATTAGCCGAATACATATGGATCCTCAAATATCATAATAGAAGTGCACAGCAATACATATTTCATATTGATGAGTAAGGGATATCTATACATTGGATGCCAAAGATGTAGGATTTCTGATGAGTTTAACTTATTACGTTGCAAAAAGTGCTTTAGATACTTTCATAATAAAAATAAATGCAATAATATGCCAAAATGTGCAATAAGCGCTAGACACCATGAAACTAATAAGTGCAGTGATACATAGCAAAAGTCTATAAGATGTACATTGTGCAGTAAAGCAAATACAAAATATGATCTTTCTTTAGATGATAGACATGAAGTAAGTGAAATTAGGAAGTGCTCTTCTTACAAGAGACTACTTAATAGAGTAATTAAGGAACTGACTATCCATTTAAACCTGATACTAAGTTTTTATCATAAATAAGAAAATGAGAAGTGTTGATGTAGTATTTTTCTGTTTATCTTCTGGGAAAAATTTAGAAATAAAAAACACATTTTTTATAGCAACGTTCCGTCGACTAGTGCGTCAATCTCTTCAGGCCTTAGTAACATAAATTATCAAATAATTTTTCTTTTTATTATTATCGTTTAGACATTTCTGAAATTATTTGTTCTTTATAATATGGCTCATCGTCCAATATTTTAACATCATCCCATTTAAAAGTTACTGTACGAAATTTTATACACCACACTGGAAATATCTAACGAATTTGTTCTATCTTTTCGTAGTTCTACAATGTGATTTTATTTTCGTTATTCTGGTAGTGCTTCTACTGAACTTTTTAAAATACTGTTTTATTTAGTCAAATAATATATCTGGATTCTTTTGGTTTTCTTGTGATGTTCATGGTGTGTTTCTGACTCTTGGTATCTGTGGGTGAGTGGTATTTTTGCCCTTTCAACTAGCTTTGGTGCTCGAACTGCACAGTGTTCACTCCTAACCTCAAACTGTCTTTTGTGCTGTTTCCTGCCACATGAATCTCGATAATTTTGGTTACTGCAAGAAGTCAGTGAGCTATAGGTCCCACTGTCACAACTGAAACAAGGCATATCACGCTTCTTGTGCGGCTTTCTCTACGACCGATACGGAGGAGGTGTACCGTTGCTCCAGAGATATCTACTTGCCCTTCCTGACGAATCACCTCCAATCTAGGAGCAGTCAAAGAAACAGCGTTCTGAGAGCTCAGAAGTCCTCCACCGCTGTCAAAAATTTATTTACTTCTGTAAACATGCTGCTTGCGGATACTGTTGAGGGCACTACGCTAGACGACAGAAAGAATTTAATGAACTCCTTGCTCCTTAAAATCACTCAACTAGAAAGCAAAGTTGAAGCAAGTAATCCCTCTTTCAAGGCTCAAGTTGATAAACAAGACGAAACCATGAAAACGTTGAAATCTTTAGCAGTTTCTATGTTGAACGTAAATAGACGGCTTGATACCTTAGAGCCATCTTCTTTTACTCAGAATTTTGAAGAGGTTTACGACAGACTTACCGAAGTTAGAAGCCGTTCTTTTCATTCCAACGAGACAGCTCTGGATGGCTTTACGACAGAGATGGAGGATAGGCTTAAAAGGTTTTTAAATGCCATTCCTTATAATGTTCCGGAGCCATCACCTGGTTTTAGTCAGGGTACAGATAGTGAGGTGGCTGCATATAATATATTATCAACTGTTGGAATCACCAACATTAACCAGTTAGTTCGCCTGAGTGAATTTCTCTCTGCAGCTAAGCCTAGGCCTCTGCTTGTCACTCTGTGCGGCAAAGGAGAAGTCATGCATTTGATCTCACAACGCTCTATGTTTTCTCAGCGTATCAGCATTTCCTCTGATAAAACCAGGACACAGCGAGCTTATCTTTCTAGGCTTGTGGATGAGGTGAAGCGGTGTAACTCAACCAATCTAGCCATTAAGAGGGAATACAATACGTCAGAGGAGTTCCAACGGTTATTGATAAGCAACAGTCCTTTCATTTAAGAGACTTACGTATGAATGTCTAAGATTTTCACGAACACTGTACGAAAGATTCACAGCGAAGTCAGAATTAGGACTAAGGACTGATATTCAGCAATTCTGGAACTTCATTAAAGCTCGCTCAAAATGCAATTAGTTTTAGATATGCTAAGCCTCAACTTAGACCACGCCTTTACTCCTATCAATATGTGCAACTTGCTCATTTAACACTTTTCCACTGTCTCCATTCCAGCTCCAGCCATCCAGTTCTCCTGGACATAGACCTCACTTAACCCTTGTCGACTACACTTGCTATTATTTTACAATTAAAAAACTCTAATCATTCTGGCCCAGATTTAATTTCATCCTCTTTCATTATCAGTTACTCTTCAGGAATTTGTATTCCTTTTGCACTTCTTTTCACTAAATCTCTGGCTGAGGCCGTCTTCCCAAATGCTTGGAAATGGGCTTACATTTTCTCATTTACAAATCTGAAAATCCAGAACTGGCCATTAACTACAGACCAATCGTTCTGCCGAGTACTGTCTGTTCAATTATCTAGTTTACCAAAAACTTTCTATACCTCTTTCACCGTCTATCTCACAACATCAGCACGAATTTACTGAGGGTCGCTTAACTGTTACAAACCTTTTAACGCTTAGCCAGTATGTCTCATTTGCATTCGAGACAGGTGCTCAGGTTGACATTATCTTCCTAAATGTGGCTAAGGCCTTTAATAGCGTTCCCCACAATACATTCCTTGCTCTGGCTAGCTCTTTTGGTATTAAGGGCACATTATATAGATGGCTCGCCTTCTTTCTCACAGAAATAACACTGAGAGTCGGCCTTCTTGGCACCTTGTCGGATAAATTCGTGGCCATCTTTGAGGTACCACAGGGCTCGCGCATTGGACCACTCCTGTACACTAGTATACACTAATCACAATTATTCTACTTACACATCAAATTACTCGCTCCTTACGTGCAAAAATTTACATAAATACCATTATGCGTGATTTATTTACAGACTTATCCATAATTTCATCAAATGCCATGATCTGCTTGCTCTTTTCTTTGTCAGAATTATTCAACATGACCTCAAAAATGCCCAATGTATTACAGAACGTAACTATGTTACTAACTACCTTTTCCACTCCCCTACATCCCGCCTCAAACGTTTACTCGACACCGTTATCCAAAATTTGACTGAAACTGATAGCATACATGTTCTCAAGAATAATTTCCGTCAAATCTTACTCTTGAAGCACTAGCTCGTTTCGTCCTTCACCATAACTCTCCAGTCTTTCTATTGTTTCTTCTCTGACATTGACTTTATAATATTTTATTGATTGCTTTCTTAGAGACCAATTCTCTGTTTAACTAGCCTGCACACTCAACTAAGGTTGCACTATTTATTATTAATTAACAGTCCTTCGATCTCATTACTGTATACAACTTCCAATTAGTATGGATGTATCCGCATTATTAATTTATTCAAGTTAATCAGCCACATATAATTCTACATATCTTATACTTTAGTTATTTCTTTAATTACTTAACGGATACATCCTTGTAAAATTTATTATGTGCTACGCTCGGCAAAACACTTTTGTTATTTGATTGTAATTGGGCCCACGGCCCATAAATTCAATAAATAAATAAATAAATGTGATAGAAAAATAAGGCAAGCTATTAATGTTATTATTTTTACATGGTTCAAATGCATTGCTGAAAGATTTGTCAGTGCTTTCGAAAGTAATTTTTTTAATGTATTTATCAATAAAATAAGTAGGATATTCGTTCTCGTGCAGTACCTGTCTTATAATTTTAATATTATCACTATAGAACGAACGATCTGACAATTTTATGGCCCTGTCTAGTAAACAACATATATTAATTTTTTGTTGTTTCTAATAGGCTAGCCAAAAATTCAAAAGTCTGTTTCCAGTTTTTTTTCTGGAACCGATTTGTTTTTCTTGTAGTATTATGTTTAAACATTTTAATATCCAAGAATTAATCTTGCAAGTAATAATTGTTAAAAAAATTTGCGAAAAAATGATTTTGCATCTGTAATAATTATATTGATTATTGAACTTATTTATATAATAAGTTATATTGATAAAACTAAAGAGATTGACGAACAGTTGTTTAACAAAAAAATTTATGATGCGAACATGGAGGAAAAGAAACATAATGGCTATATCCTTCTGTATTATACGGTTATTCGTACGAAAAATATCACAAAAACCTTTGACAACCCCAACAGACCCCATTAACCACCACAACCTCTTACCAACCCTATCCAAAGTTAAAAAAATTTCGATCGTTTCATCAATCATTTTAACTCACAAAATTTTTATTCGAGAGTCCCCACCCTCTATACTATATACTATACTATACTATACTACAATATAAAGCTGTTTGTGCCAAAAATTCGACAGGATCCTTCTCCCTCCAACTGCGCTTATAGACCAGAAATCACCACGCAGCAACTTCCGATACATCAAGGGAAAATACAGTTTTTTGCTCTGTTATTTAAACTTAAAAGATTTTTGTCCAGACTTTTCACAACTATCTAAGAACATAAGTAGTTATTACATTTCATACTTTATAGTATAAGTATACATTTAATAAAATGAATTTTATTTTGTTTTTTTTATAAGTATTTGGTTTCTAGAGAGCAAAACTTTTTTATGTTATTATTATTTTTTAATCGTAAATGACATTTTAGATTATAAATGTATTTTCATAACTTGATAACTATGTGTA
>NW_019379983.1:149959-196693 GCF_000648655.2 Copidosoma floridanum
AGATGAGTGTGAGTGTGGTGAGTATTTCATAATCATAAAAGTTTCATACTTTCATTTTTTGTGACAACTGCCATATCGCTGCTACGTAACAATAATATCAAACGTTAGTTACTAAATATTTTAATTTATACGATTATACGGATATGTATATTTTTCTTTTTCAAAAAAGCCTTTACAATAAAATTCTCATCTCTGAATACTTTAATTTCAAATATAAGTTGTATTTATTATATAATAAATAATTTTGATACGAAACTATATGCTGTAAGTATATTTTAAGTATATTGGAATATAAGAAATATCATTCAGAAAAGTAAGCAAACTGAGAAACAATTGATTGTTTATCTAACAAGTCCATCCTTTTGTATATATTAGTTTTAAGCTATATGTTGATGTTAAATGTTTAAGTTTTACATACTCTTGGGGGGTTGGCACGTGAAGCGTGCAGAAGGGCGAAGTTCCACTAGTATATTTATATGCGCTAGTGGGGCTTTGCCCCCTGCGCTTTAACTCCTAACAGTAAAACTTGTAATTTTTTTAATAGGGTACAGGGGAGTTCTGTCTTTCTGTATTTTTTAGGGCTAGCTGGCTTTTTGTCATACTATGAAAAGATGTTCTATCACAAAAATACAAAAACATCTGACGTAAAAATATTTTTAATTATTTAACCCTGT
Source organism: Copidosoma floridanum (assembly GCF_000648655.2). The sequence continues at coordinate 150,634 of NW_019379983.1, forward strand.
AAGTACATGGATCTTTATACTAAAACTATATTATTTTAAGGGTTGAAAAGAACATACACTTAAAATGGATTTTTTAATTGTTGAAATATTTTTTCCGTTTTGTACGTGACCATGATAATCTAAAATTTATTTGGACCTGCTAGATCTGCATAATAAAAATTTTTGCGGCAACTTTTTATTCTAGTTTTGATAAATAGATGCATAACAGGCTTTTATAAAATTCTATTTTAATCGAAATAACGGGGCTCTCCGTTAAAACTTGGCTTTATTCTGACATCAATATCATTTACTTACCATTAACTTTAACACAGAATTTTACTCGTTGTTTATTGCTAAGTTTATGTATAAATATTTACGCCTTGTTGATTTTACAACAAATGGCGGTGGTTCTGCTGCTCACTCCCTTGAAGCTTACTATGTTATAGAGGTTCGAGAAATATTTTTATGACTAATCTACAATTCGTAAAGTGACCCAAATCTTTTTAAATTAGGTCCTGGCTCCACCAACTAATCAGCACGTTCTTCTCTCTTAGCAAATCACACCGGGGAAACAGACAAGATGTGTCTCCATGCATGTTGTCTGCTGTTACTTTCGTGCAAGAATTAAGCAGTTTCAATGGCAAATCATTACTTGATACGTATATTTATCGTAAAATACGTGGGTTGAAAGTACTGCACCAGAACTAAAAAGTAGGAGAATAACGTAATAAATTTTTAGTAAATTATTCATCGTTCCCTGAGATATTAGGTTGAAGTCAATAGGGTAATAGGCAGGGGTAGGTAAATGACATACAACTAAGATTTCTGACACATACATGTTAGAAATCATCGAAAATGTAAACAACGTGTCATATATGTCATAAGTGGCATAAACATTACACTGAGAAAAGTTTCAAGGAGCTGCCTATCTGAAGTTGAGGATCAGAGTCCCTATTACTGTTGAGCAGCTACTACCCAAAATTTGAGTAGCTGGCCCTTAAGGCAACCAAGTAGCAGGCATACATTCTCATTGAGTGACATTTCGAGCTTGGGAGTACTATTGCGGTTCGTAGACTTAATATAAACGATTATCCGCTTACAAAACATCTGTCGTCCATAAATAGTACAAGAAAAAAAATTATACTTATATGTATAAGTAAAACAGCACTGGGGCCAGGGGTCGACAAAAGTGACTAAAATTTTTGTGGACACGAAAATTAAAAATTAAAATACGTATCAATTACAGCGATTGAAATTTTTTCCAGCTTTGGCTTGTGCGCTCATCTTAGTATGATGTGAGATTAGAAACGTGACCATTAAAAGGTGTTACGAAGTACAACCGTGTGGTTTTAAAAGTGATTTCCACTATAACCAATATTTCAGTTCAAATCGTGGGACACATAATATGTCATTAAAAAGAAATCGAAAAAAAAAAATTGTTAAAATTGTGATAAAGAATATGTAAGATGAGAACACTTGAAAAGACATTTAAAGTTATGTAATGAAAATAAAAAAGATAGTTTATTTAAACATAATAAATCGGTGTTTGATTTTTATTGAATTATTGTAAATAAAGAATAATATACATGAAGGATTACAGCCATTTGTTTCAAATTTTAAAGTCGATGCAATTGTTACGTTGATAAGAAACTTGAGAATATTTGATGGATTCTGCAATGGCACGAGCCAACGTCTGACAAAATTACTTAAATATAATTGAGAAGCAAAAATGATACANATAGATATTAAAGAATATTAAAACACTGTACTTGTGTTAAACAAAATAACTTATTTGAAGTCTTGATGAAAACAAATAAAGTTCATACAGATAAGAAAGAAAGCAAAAGAATTTTCTTTAATTTTGCATGGGGGCTGTCAAAGGACCGACTAAAGTTGACATGGGGGTGTTGACAACCCCTCTGAAACAACTATATAATATAGGAAAATTCAATGAGGGGGAGCTGGGGGGAGTCCGAGAGGATCTGGGGGGAGGGAAGTGAGGAAGAGTGGACTTAAAATTATCAGGATTCATTTTATGGGGAAATCAGAACGAGTTTTGCCTTATTTTGGGGGAAGCTGAGGGGGAGCCTGGGAAGGAGCGGGAGGAGTTAGTGCTCACCCTGAAACCATAAGACTATATAATATAGAAAGATATAAATTTATGCACACGTGCGCGTGTTTGTGTGTGAATTTTTTAATTTTAAAAGATCCGTACATGGACTACTTTAATTTTTATTTTTCCGAGTATGTAAATGTTTGTTACACTATTTTGATATTTTTAAATATTTTATTAACTTCTTAAAAAATTTGTTCTCAAAAAATTTTTTCAATAGTATTATGGTCGTTTTATAGTAATTAAATAAAAATATTTTTAGACATCTATACAATGCTGCATACAATTGACCACGAGAAAAAAAGTATTTGCGTTCCACATAAAAAAGGTTGTATTCCTTAGAAAATATAAGATAAAAAAAAATTATTCTCTAAACATAATGTAATACTGGACGAAATGCTTCTGATAAGGAGTGCGATGAGCTTAGTGATCGCAACTAGATTATTGCCTAAAAAATGATGAATGGTGTACTTTTTGATGTGCCAAAAGCTACACTTGCCGAGCAAAAATTATCTGTACAATTTTCTAAAATTGTTGGTGGTATTTACATATTACTAGGCTTTAAGAAATAAACACTTGACTTGCTTTTGCGTCTTTCTAGAGCAATTAATGTTGCACCTGACATCAGCTGAAAAAAATGATTTTCAACTTGACGCCGTACGTATACTTATGTATGGTTATATACACAGAAAAGATAATATAAATTCACTACATATTACAGCATGCCTTCTTAAATTTAGCGTGTTTCCTGTTTCCTTCTTTTTACTTCGTTTTATTTTAATTTTAGTTGCATAAGTTTTAACGTTCCAGTATTCGTTTATAAATAACTATTTACTCAAACTTTTTGTTACAATGGCAGATAAATTTTTGGTAAAATTAATCTTAACTATATTAATACTTTCAATTTCATAATTTTCATTAATTTAGTGATATTCCACTCCATTGTGCTTGGAATTTTTTTGTAGAGTTTCTTAATTTAGCTATAATATCTATGCTCAAATTATCTTCATAAATCTTCATAGGCGTATCAAATTTACTATTAAACATTTTATACAACGAATTCCTTATAAACAATACTTCAGTTACTGTTTTAGATAATGCTGTAACTTCTGCAAAAGTTAAACATTTTGTTACATTATTTTATGTATGGGTTTTCCAAAAAATTACACTATCAAACAATCTAATTACATAAGCTGTTGTCAATTTTCTGTTAATATTATTTCCAGCATAATATGAATCTACCATAAAATTTAAAATATTACTCTCTTTATAATAATATATTATTAATTTCATTTCTTTTGTTTCAACCAAACAATTCAAAATTCACATTGCATACTTGAAGTAAGTTTCATAACAACAATTTTAGAATTTGCTTGAGTTATTTACACTGTAAGTAATATCTGGTCTCATCCCTGCACTTATATACAAAAATTTCCGAATCAAGTGTCTATATTATATTTGGTCTTCACAATTTCTGCTTATTCTAACTTTAACTTTGTTTCAATAGAAATGCTATAAAGTTAAACGTTTTCTGATAAGTATTTTTTTTCTAATCAATCAATATAAGTTTCTTGGCTTACTTTCATGATTTTGTTTCTTTATCATAATTGATATCAATTCCAATACATTGTTTAATTTTTCGCAAACATTCTATAACAAACTTATGTAACAACTTTTGTGCAATCTTATTTGTTTTCTTAGAATGTTTACAGTAAACTAACAAATCAGCTACTAAAATTAGAATATAGATTGGATTTAATTCTTTCTTAGTTAAATGACAAAAATCGTAATAATTTCGTATAAAACTTTCTTTGCTTATGAAATGATTAAAAGTATTATACCAAATTGTGGGCCTTTCTTTCAAACCATACAATGTTTTCAAAATAAGGAAATAGATTAACGATCGCTCGAGGACAATAAGTAGACACCACTAACTTTTAACAAGGCAACGTTTCGCTGGCTTAGGTTCTGCCATACTCATCAGGGAAAAATAATTTATTGACGACAAACTGGCGTCACTGAAAAGGGTACGAGTGCAAATTTACTCTTGTCAACTTTAAGTCTATATTAAGTAATGGTCTGACTCTATGTTAAGAGGCTGGCAGAACGTAAGCCAGCGAAACTTCGCCTTATTAAATGTAAGTGGTGTCTATTTATTTTCCTCGAGCGATCGCTGCTCAATTTCCTTATTGTATGTTAATACGGAAGACGACTATAATTTAACTATTTCATACAATGTTCTGTTTAATTTAAGAACATTGTTTTTATTAAACCGTAACCTTGTGGTAAGTTTACCCAAACCTCTAATTTCATTTTTTATTAGGCACGACTGATACTCAGGAGTACCTCATATTTTTTTCAGAGCGAAAAGTGTAAGTACCTTTGAAACTAATTGTTTTTGTGTAAAATAAGTTTTGATACAAAAAAAAATGCGATCGCGGACCTCAGCGTCAGGGGTGTGTGTTTGTATGTACGGGTGTAATCAGTTTTTTTATTAACTCATGCAGTTTTTGTTGGATTGGGCTGAAATTTGACTAATAGCTTCGTCTTTTATGTCTTACGTAATGGTTTAAAATCTGTAAGGTTCCCTCTTACTTTGAATTATGATATTAAACATAAAAGTTGTAGATCGTATTGAAATACAACTTTTTTGTGTAAAACATTTTTACCTTGGATGTAATGCACACGTTCTATAAGCCGAAAAGTGCTTGTAAAATGAATAAAAAGTCGTTTTCCCCTATCCAACTTTTTTTTTTTGCACTTGAGATAGTAAATTAAACGTGATAGTTAAAGGTTTCTTTAGAATATAACTTTTTTGTATTTAACATATTTGGTTATAATATCAAATTTGTACTTTAACTGGCAAAAATGCCAAAAAAGTTGCTAAGTTATTGTTTTTCTCTATCCGACTTAAGCGTTTTTTTTCATTTACATTTCAGAATACAAATTTAACGTAAAACTCATGGATCATGAAAAAATATAACTTTTTTGTAACTAAAATTTATGTCTGTAAGATAAAATTAACGCCATAAATCGCAAAAAAACGATATGATACTAGCTTGTTCAGAATACATACGATTGACACTCAATGCAAAGGTAAGGGCGATAATCATTGTGTTTTAAGGCTTTCTTTTTTTCATCCCGTGGGAATGTGTACATTTTTTTACCAAGCGTGCACTGAACAGTACCAACTTTTTACACAGTGTGGTAATAACAGTAATATATTCCCTCGTATTAGTTGTGCCTTACATGCAAAAACGCAGTATTTGCATAAATTTCGCCACTTGTTAAAAAATACAATTTTAAAGTCCATTTGCTTGATGAACAAATTTTCTGACAACAATATAATAATAGTACTTTTGATGTTTGTACTTTTTCAAGTGATAATTCACACTTTGATCATAATCTTTTCGTTGAAAACCTCTCACAATTAAACTAGACTTACATGTATTATGAGCAGTCCTCCCATCTTGGCTTCACCCGAGACTCACTAACAGAAACACCGTAGTGTGTTGACACGTAATGTAAAATATTTTCATTTGAAAATTTTACATCTATGCTTGACTTTTCTCGAAATGAAAAAATTCGAAAAAAAAAAATTTTGATTGAAATCCATACAGTTTTGTTATTTTTAATCATAACATTTCAGTATACATAACATTTTTAGTTTTATTCCTAGAAGGAATTAAAACAATCTGATGATGTAGATCACCGGTTCTCAAAGACATACAAGTGAACATGTAAAAAGCAGTTTTATCCTAAATCTACACTTACAAAATTATAAGTCTGTCCTTTCAACTTGTTAAATGTCATGGCAAAAGAAACTTTGACCGACAACTGTAAACGCTCGAAATGAAAAGGTAAATCAATGGGTATCATCCTAATTCTAGTAACAAAAGATATTTCTCCTGATGATGGACCTGTTGAAATAGTAGCTGCTATAACTTTATTTTGCAAATTTTTGCAAAGTCTGGCATCATTAGGCAGGTTTAGGGGTTGAAGATTACGTAATAGCATAGCCGGAGATCCAACTTTTAAACTTTACTTATGAGATGGAAATCCTGATGGAGTAAGGGCGTTTAAAAATTCCTGAGAATAATTAACAACATCTTTAGTTGCGATGACTGAATCAACAGAAGGGTACTCTAGAAAATCAGCTGCAAACTTTTAAAAAATATTGTTGTTAATTTTATCTGCTGTAGCATTTCTTGGTGAAATTATTCCTCTCTCATTTGGAAGCTCCGGACGAAGACTATGCCCAGATTGGCCCAGGACGAAAACTATGCCCTTTTGACGTCCCCGGCGAAGATTATGTCCTTTTTTCTAGTACAGACGAAAACTGTGCTCTTTTTTCGGTCCCAGACAAAGACTATGCCCTTTTCTCGCGTCCAGACGAAGATTATGCCCTTTTTTCTAGTCCAGACGAAAACTATGCCGTTTTTTCCGAGTCTGGGTTAAACTATGCCCAAATCTGGACGAAAACTAAGTTAAAGAACATTGAAGTATTATTTACTGACCCCTCTAGTGGTGTACTTCTCTTAAACTAAAAAACAACCCTTCAGATTTGCTGATTCATGCTTTTGGCGGCCAACAGCCACTAGTACGCTGGAAGAAGCTCACGAAACCGAAGCTCCTAAAAACGATTAAACATTTTATATTAAGGTTTCACGATACTTGTATTCAAGTCTATACGGATGCCTTTGTAAAAAAACAACACGTATCCATTATTCTTAGCAAGTTTAGTGGCTTTAGTATTTGGAGTTTAAATAAGTTTTTGAAAAAAAAAACTTTTTTAAAAGATTTCGTAAAGTAAATATTATAAAAACTGTAGGCAACAACCACTATATAACTGTATTTGACTATATATCTAATCACAAACACAAATAAAAGGTGAGCGTAAATAAATTTCACTTCGTTCGGGCTCTAGAAAAGGGCAACATCTTCGTCTATGTTCGGAGAAAATGGAATAATCTTCTCCTGGATTAGAAAAAAGGGCGTAGTTTTCGTCCGGACTACACAAAAGGGCATAGTCTTCATCCAGACGCAATGAAAGGGCACAGTCTTTGTCCGGGACTAAAAAAAGGGCATAGTTTTCGTCTGGCATAAAAAAAAAGGCATAGTTTTCGTCCAAACTCCGAAAAAGGGCATAGTCTTCGTGTGGAATCCCAAAAGAAGATAGTTTTCGGTCGGACTAGAGTAAAAGGCATAGTTTCTGTACGGACTTAGGAAAAGGGCATAGTTTCCGTCAAGGCTTCGAAGTAGGGCATAGTCTTTGTCTGGAGCATCGATATAACCATTGGTACGATTTGTTAGATAAATTTTCAATATCCAGGTGAACGTCAGAAATTAAATCATCGACAGTTGTAATCAGTTTTTCAATATATTGATTCATAGTAATTAAACCATTTTCGTTTTCCATCGTGCCATTGCCAACTTTTAATGACTGTATTGGAAATTTTGTGTTTTCTCCATAGAGATGTGCTCTCATACGAATACGCAAATGAAGAGATTCAACATAATGCCAGAGAAATGATGATTTTAAACAGGCACAAATGATATTAGCTTTAGTTGCTCTTGGAATAACTAATAATGTCTGCCTTAAATCACCAGCAAAAACGAGTATGATGCCACCCATGAATTTCTGGTTTCAACTTATACCTTGTAACGTCCTATTTATTGGTTTAATATGAGCTCTATGACTCTTTGTGCACTCATCTTTTACGATAAATATTGTATCTCGAAGAATTTTTCTAAGAGGTTCATTTTTGCGTATTGGGCATACTGGAAGCTTAAAAGTACAGTGATCTGTTCTACTTCTACTTAAGAGACTGAAAGCAACGCCAGAAGATGTTACAGTAAGGGAAAGTTTTCCAGCAGATCTTGCTTTGGCCAACATTAGATTGATTAAGAATGTTTTTCCAGTGCCTCCAGGAGCATCCAGGAAGAAGATTTCTCTACTATTATGAGGGACACTATCAATAATATAAGTAAGAGCTTGTCGCTAATCTGGAACTAACTTTAGAAGATTTCGCTTAACGAAATTATTTAAATAGTTAAAATCGTACTTACGTCTGATGAAATGCTCAAAAGGATTGTTAGTACAAAGCTTATCTTGAACTCGAGTCTTTAGCCCAAATTATGCCAAATTCTTTTCTGAAAGAGAGATGACCTTGTGTTTAATTTTAATTAAACCTCTGTTGAATATTTCTTCAGAGATTTTTAATTTACAATCGTTAAAGTTGTCAAGTTGTCAAAAGTTAAATTTGTCAAGAGTGAAAAATATCTTCGCATAATTGGTGATTTAACATATCTCACAAAATTTGAAGTTGCGATAGCTCACAAAGCACTAAAATGGTTGCAAATATGTCACGTTATTCAGATGGATTTTCAGACAAAGCAGCATCTGCGAGTGTATATTTCGTTGATCATAATTTTTTTATAAACCAAGTGTGTAGCAAGCAGCTTTAAGAGTGGCATTAGTTGCACCATCAAGGATTTTCAAGTACTTAAATAAAGTTAGACCTCAAACATAAATTTTCAAAGATAGAAACACTCCGATTGGGTGGGATAAATCGTGTAAACTGTACCTATGGCTGAATTTTTTTACTCCTGGCCAGCCTGAAACAACTTTTTCTTTTTTTTTTATCACAAATTTATTATTGTCCCATCGGTAATAGACGGCAACTTTGAAATACAAGAGTTTTAGCAAAATTATCCAGTACGCCAAATTCAAAAAACGCGATCAACGTTGTTTTTCTCAGATTTTTGAAAATTTGTTGAACGGTTTGCTGATTGATGTAAGCTCTTTGATTATTTTCAAGGAAGACATCTAAATATAGGATATGACAGGATATAAGATTTTAGGACACCATGTGTGAATCTTAATATAAAAAAAAGCTAAGAATTCCTCAGAGGAACAAATATAGAGTCCGTTGGCACAGTTCGCGATTTCGTCAATATTTTCAGGTGAAAAAGTAGCACGAAACGTTCCTTTGTTAATGTATTTAAAAAAATATTCAACTGCTTGCACTAAATGACAACATTTGACATTAATGTGAACATTGAAACATCGAGATAAGATGGGTGAGTACGGAACAACCCAACGGTTATCGATTAATACATATTTACCATCAATTGTAACTATAAAACATGATCTTCACACGTAGAAAATCTTCTACAATAAGCAGAATAGCCGTCATCTGCAGTTTGAGTTTCTTTTACAAAATTCCGAGGATACTGTTTTGTACAATTTTCAATATCCACAAATGGCGAAGCCAAGGACATTTGCTCATTCATCCTTTAAATTTAAAATCTCCCGCTCTCCCACATACAAGTAACAATGAAAATGTATTGGTGAGACGCCAGTGTTTAAATAATACATCTCTATCTCTAAGTTGCAGCTTGTTCTGCTGTCCTCGAACGGTTGAGCTTTCTCATGATTCATCCTCATTGACCATAATTATTTAATTCTATTGCACATAGCTTTGATTTTACTTCTACACCAACTTGCGGACTTTACTGAACTAACGTGAAAAAATAGCGTATTTTCGCAAATTTTTGAACTTTTTTATTGGTGTTGTTAATGACTTTTTCAGAAAAGAGTTAAGTGACAACCGTTTAGGAAATGTCAAGAATCAGTGTGCTAAATTTCAGCAAGATCGGTCGAGTTCTTTTCACGGTTAACTATTACAACAGTTTTAGTGACTTTGCCTTATATATTAGTCAGATTTTTTTTTGCATATTCATTTAACATCTAACACTTATTTATTTTTGGTTTTTCAACAATGTCTCGAGTTTTATGTATATTTTAATTTTTGATTTCAATATCCACAGCTTCTTGTCGTTTTTTTACTTTCGTTAGAACTTATCGCTTTTTCGAATGTACTAAGTGGATTTTTATTAAAATAATTTACATNATTGCGCATGCGTTAGAATTGAGTTACGAGCGCCAAATATACATCTAACACTCCCTTCCGTTCGTATTTGAATTTAATAAAACAGTATAAAATAAAGAAGTAAAGACATGTTTGGTTATTAACACTGAGTAATCATATATAGAAGAATCTTTTCTCATACTTTTAATTATTACGTAGAAAAATTTGTGTAAATATTTTTATGTGTTTCATCTACTTTTTTAACATATAACATATATTTTTTTTGTTTAAAAAAAACACGTGTATATTGTGAGATGTTAAAATAGCTATACTTTTTTGGAAGCCATCAGTGATACTAAAAGTTTTACAGCATATGTTATTTGTCTTTTACCTTTCAAATATTTTGGAAATTATAATATTCTTTTTTTCTATGTCTAGCAACAATGAAGAAAAATTTTTTTTCATTTATTTTTTTTTGATAATTGGCCACCACAACAAACGTGTTTTGAAGTTTTTTACCATAACGGGCCATGGCCTGGAGGACCCTAGGGGTACACATTGGTAGGCTGCCTTAAAGACAATGATATACGTATTCAAAAGTATGTGTGTTCCGAACAATTACTCCAGGAGGCACGGCAGAAAAACATAATTGCGCTGTCTTGAAAACGTTTGTAGAAATTTCCAGGAGTTTCAGAGTATTACAGTAGAAGACCAAAGTGGGCGTTGTGGAAGGACATCAGTACATTGTTTCGAGGACGGCAACAGATGTGTTAAGAAGATTTTTAATGTTATTCACCTCGTGTAGCAATCTGCAACAGCTTCACCTGCGTAAAAAATAGTTACATTTACTTTCAAGTACAGCATAGCCACCTACGGGACGGCAACTTTCTGTCCTGTTTCTGTAATGATAACGTATTTTTTACAAATAAGATAATTTTGCACTAGCGCTAAGCATAGCTTTTAAACTGAAAAATACTTTTTTTGAAGCATCATAATAAAAAAAAGTTTTCTCATAAGTAATTCTCTCATAAATAAAGTACATGTTATTTATAAATTATTTCAAATTTTACCCATGGTGGCTCTGATTCAGACTTCTAGACTAAGCGAATAGATTACTATTACAGGTGCCAGTAAAGTCTGCAAATATAACTGAACTTACCTACGCTCGACTAGCTATCAGAGGTTGTAATTAATAATTAATGTTTTTTAATTTTTCTGGTGTGTCATCAATCATTTTTTTTTTAACTTATTAATATTAATATTAAAAATTAAGGTGACAACGCTCTGTGACATTTTTTATTATTTGTTAATTTTTCATAATTGGTACTATTTTTATTTTTCTCTTTGCTATGTCCTTACGTAATCTTATCTCTGCTTACAAAATTTTCGCTATGCTGTTGTAGTTCTACCTCTGCGTAACGGCCTCAGCAAAAAATTTTTCCCCAACAATGTTTTTAATAGTATTATAGTCGCTTAATGGTAATGGAACAAAAATACTTTTAGAATCTTTGCATCCACACAATGCTACCATAAGATAATTGACCATAAGAAAAAGGAGGTTTACTCAAATAAAGACTAACCTGATCAAAACTCTGACCTTGAGATTTATTTATTGGCATTAAAAATACTAAAACTGTAGGAACGTGTTTTCTCTACAAAACAAAAGGTTAAGAAGAACTATTCCCCGAACATCAAGTAATAGTAACGATGTAAAAGAAACTTTATGTCTATTTTTTTACCTGTGATAATTTCTCCATAAATATTGAATTTATGTTATTTTGAAACTTGTAGTCTTGTACCATTACACCGTGCATTGTTGATAATTGAATGATTTATCAACATCACTACTGCTTCGATTTCCAAATTCAATTCAGATATTTTGCATGGCAGGAGGCTTTCTGTAAAAATATTCAAAACTTCTATTGAGAAATTTGTGTATGTCATCATCAAATCTATGAATACCTTTATTAGTAGCAGTGCCTACACTATAATACATGAAAATATTTCTTCCATATTATTAGAACTTTTATTATTCAAAAAGTAAGTGTATTCATCGTGTGATATAAGTATTGCACAATAGAAATTTGAATTAAAAAATTTTCTGAATATATTTTATTGTGTATCACGAGTAACCCAATTTTTAGGAATATTAAAATTTTTGAAAACATTAGTTTAGAAAAACTTTTATCTGTTGATCGCAAGTTGATTTGTAACTGAAAAATATTGAAATATTTCCATGAATGTGATGATTTAATTTTTATAGATATTATTATACTTCTATCACTATTTTTTATCACAGGTAAAATATCACATTACGTTGTTTTAAATAACTTAACCTTCTCTTCCTGTTGGTTTTATATTAGTTTATTTTATATTACTTGTAAAAAAAACAAAAAAAAAGAAAAAACATCTAATCACTTTCCGACAAGTTACTTTCAAATTTTTAATAAACTTCTGCACTCGATGAGTGGCAGCGGTCTATTAACTAAAACTCCGCGCAAAGAAATGCACCTTGCACGGAGCTTACTATCAACTTCTTTGTCTTACATGCTATGGGGCCGGTACTTGCTGACTTTATGTGTTTAGACTTAGCGACTCGCTTCCGTTGTCACTTGAGACTTCTGACAGCAACGAAGTACACAGTGAGCTCTGTTGGGTGACAACTTTGGTTAAGTATGACTCTTTTAAGAGTCTTAAAATTTTATCATTGATGGAATAAACATAATATACAATAGAATAAAATAAAAAAATGTATTTATCAACGCAAGTCGTCACTTAACATTTCTAATTGAATTCTAATATGATTGATTATCTTAATAACCATATAAGAAAATATATCTTAGAAATATTCATTTTCATTCTGATCTATTTTAAAAACAATTTGAATGAAAATTTACTGAAAGTTTTTCCTTAATGAACCTTTTTTTAAAAAAGAATTTTGTCATTTTTTAAATTCTATTCATGATGTGGGGACCTGTTTTCATTTTAACCCGTTAATCATTTCACCTTCTTCTTCAATTCTTGGATACGGCAGCCGTGGGACTGCCAGCTTAAGGCGACTCCTAGGCAACACACGTACCCCATAATAGTATCTGACTTACAGAATTTAAAAAGTAATAATTAGTTTTTGTACGTAATAGTTTGTTATTTTCAGTACATAAATAATTTACGTACCATATCAGAGCTTCGATGGCTTAGTGGTTAGTGTGCTAGCATCCTCGCTAGAGATACTCGAGAGGTCGCGGTTTCGAAGCCTGTCGAAAATTATCGAGATATTTTTCACGGGCTTTTTCGATGGAACCAGTACCCAGGATGCCGAAAAAATCACTTACTCGATTATTATAACTAACAGTCGATTTTTCTGGTAATGTCTGGACCTCCAGGTGCTTCCTTTCAGAAGAAAAGCCAACATCTGGCCAACTTATCGTGTAAAAATCACTGTCGGTTGTAAAAAGGCCCGTTTAGTAAGTTTAGATGGTCTTTATTATTTATTAGATGGTGGATTAGAAAGTATCATTCTATTAAACTTAATGATAGCTGTGGTGTGCTCAAAAGAATAGCTGCGCCTTGTAAATAGTACCTAGTAGGATGGATGACCGAGACGTCTGAGGGGAACTTTGCAAGAGGCCCGCACGAAAGACTCACACACCATGCGGTTAGGGCAAAAAAATTGAAAGCAAAAAAGGTCTCTGATATGGCAAAAGCTGAAAAGAGTCCTAGAAATCAAAATACCAATACCAATACCAATACTTATCATTTCCTTGTTCGTGAATAACACTATTTCTTAAATAAAGCTATTTATTACGTAGACGGCTTTTTTGTTTCTTCAGACTATTTTTCTAGGAAAAAAGATTTACTATATGCATCATTCGTAAATAATTTTTTCAAGTTATCATAGTTATAAAACAACAAATTTTTTTGAAGAAATGAATAGGTCATTTCACCAAAAGCAGTCCTTTTTGTGTCCCAGTCAATTACAACTTCACGTCTAAAAACTTCTTAAAATAATTAAGTGATGTATTTTTCTGAAGGCAAAACATAATTTAAATCATTAAAAAGTATTACTCTAGTTTGATTTGCAAAAAAAGGTCTAAAATAGAGTCACAGGTTCATGTCTCAATCAAAAATTTGCAGTTTTGACGATGATTTTTGATGAAATTTTTTCCTATTTTTCTATACCATTAAGCCTGTTCCACAGACTCGCAAATTTGTTAATTCGACCTCCCCAGAATGAAAACCTGAAGCCTGTAACGCTAAAGAATATTTAAAATTTTTTTTAAAGTGAATACAAGAGAGCAAAGTGTGACCCGAGGACGCAAAGTGGCAGTTGCACTTTCGGCCCATGGTGAGAAAATTGCACTTTGCGCTATAGGTAAGAAAAACATTATACGGACACTCATATTTGTACTTTGTGCCCTTGTAACGTAACGTACTAAATTCTGAAATCTAAGAAGTTGGCTGTGACAAAAAATTTTATACTTGTAAAATAAATTAAATAGTTTTATTTTCTGAGCGGCGTTGGCTCAGTGGTAAGCGTGCTTGTTACTGACGTGAGTTCAATTCCCGGTGAATGCAGATTTTTTTAAATCTGTTTTTATCGGGAAAAGTTCCTATGTAACCCTAGCTGTTCCAAGGCAGGATTTTCTGTGGAATTTTCCTTCAGAGTAATTCCAGGATTTTTTCTTTGCCACACAGGTCTTCGGGCCTGGGTGAGTGCAAAACAGTGTTAAGGCTATAGGTAGGGGTTAGCGGATCCGATGTGCCAGACAGGGATCGCCAGCCTTACTGGTGAGGAGTGGACGTCCTGAAATATGGCTGAAATATGGAATCCGCTCCGGGGAAAGGCTATACAGTGGCGAGTGGACCCGATGCATCACTGGTGCAAAGAGTGTCAGCTTAATTGACCAGGTGTTTCACAGGAGATACTCGCACTGTGCCCATGGATTAGGTATAACATCAGTAAAAGGGTTGGAAATGGGTGCGGCAATACATCCCTACATATAGCTGGTGAGTGGGTAGCCCGGCAACCAGGCCAGTAGGCTGTTGCGGGAACCCAGTAAAAAAAAAAAAAAAAAAAAAAAAAAAATGTTTTATTACTTATAGCAGTTAAGTTCTATATAAACAGTGTATTCCGTACCTGGGGTGTTTTTGTGGGTTTGGTGGCGACATGCATCACCAGGTACGAAAACTACCGTTTCTTACCTAGGGCAAAGAGTACGACTTGTGCGCCTGAAGCGCACTGTTTTAGTGTGTTTGTGCCTGAGACGAGAATGACATTTTTTTCTAGGGGGAATGAACTTTCAGCCAGGTTGTGCCAAAATGTTGGTTCTCACTTGAGAGCGCAAAGTAATTAGCTGGCGAAAAGTGTGCCCTAGGGCGCAAAGCGTCGCGCCCGAGAAACGAAATGGTAGTTTTCGTACCTGGTGGCACATATAGCCAGGATAAGCACCAGTTCCACCAGCTTCTTAAATCCTGGGGGCTATTTTTGTAGATATAATGCTTGATTTTTATTATAAAAGTTTACAATGAAAAGTAATGGTGAGACAGTAAAGTCTGCAAATATAACTGAACTTACCTACGCTCGACTAGCTATCAGAGGTTGTAATTAATAATGTAAAATGATTGTGTGTTTTCGAGATTTTGACTGTCGTATCGATTTGTTATGAAACTTGAGCATTACATCGGTTCTACTAAGCCAGCTCCACCAAGACACCAGGCAGACTTAGACACGAAAGTAGAGTACATATGCCAAATGTACTTTTCAGGTACACTTGAGGTGTGCTTGAAAGTCAAGGTATGCCTTTAATAAAAATTGTGCAATAATTCGTCACAATACCAGGCTTGAAGAATTTTACACTCGAATTGCTCCTCCATCTCTCAAGATACAAAAATGTTGCTTCTGACATTAGCTGCGAAGAGTGATTATGTGCACATATAGTACGTAGTACTTCAAAATCACTTTAAACAAAAAACTGTCCAGAATTGAAGGGAATTACTGAAAATAAAATGCGCTTAAAAAAATAATATGTTTTACTTCACGTAAATAAAAATTCACGGTGAGCTTGGTGGGATGCCTTTTGTTTATAAGCTACACAGCCCTATTGGAGTTGTTGGATCATCTTATTCTTGATAGCTGTTGACCTGTTAATCAGGTAAAGGAATGGAAATATAAAACTATCACAGTGCACCCATACAAGAAGTTGCATTTTTTTAGGCTCCTGTTACATAAGCACGTTGGCCTTCGTTCACGTTGTAGTTTCTGTGGTGTTAGGTAAATGCGTTTCACGCTTATACAAAGGGGTTTTCATCGTTCTCTTGGCTGGTTCAATTCTTTAAGGAAACAAAACAACACTCCTGGAAATCGAACCGTTAAAAGATACGGTAAAAAATTACAAGTACAATGAATTGAAACGTTTTTCAAGACGATTAATGTTAGACTTAATAGTTAGCCTAATCTTAAAGTTTACCTTAATCCTTGTATAATGTCGTATACAAAGACGATTTCAGCAATGAACAGTTGATAATGCAGAGATGTCGGTGGCCTTGTGCAATTATTTTTTACATACACTTTTTTCCTATGTTAAAAGTACATATTGTTTTCTCCTTACTTTGACTTTGCTTGCCCCTAAATAACGACATATTCATTTTATTTACCTGTAAAATTTAACCAAAAAAATTCGTTTCACTAAAACTCTCCCCCCCCCAGATTTTACCATGGATAAGATAACTTTGTATAGTAGTGTTTCATTGTAACAACTAATATCCCTCACTCCCTCACGACTCTTCGCCAAACACTATATGTATTTATGCGCAGCTCGTGTATGATGTCATACTTTATTAGCGTTTTTTATTTGTATCACATATTTCTAAATATTGTTTTAAATGTTCTCATCTTATGCAACTGTTTTTAGTAGGTAGTTTCTTTTGCTATAAGAACAGCACCTTAAGCGGATAAAACCTTTTACTTGATAAGACTACGATTACATAATATTTTCATTACGATTTTTTGGTTGTTCAAAAACTTCGTTCTTATTAATATTTTAAATTTTAAATATGTTTTTAAATTCCAATTCCACAAAAATTTTTTTGGTTTTTTACTTCGTGATAATGCGACATACAATTGTCTATGAGAAAATATTAGTTATGCAAGATCTAGATCTAATTCATTAAGACTTTGATATAAGGAAAAATTGTCTACATATAATGTTATTTGGTGCACGAAGACTTTATTTCTTTGTTTTTTCCTAGTAGTTATTTCAGTTTTGATGCTGTATTCGAATAATTTTGTGATGTTTGATCTTATACCATTATAAAGCCTTTCTGATATACATATTTCTATTATTAATTAACATAACACAGCATCAATACTTAGATTTTATTTATCTGGCGAGAGATCTTTTCTCATACTTTTAATTATTACGTAGAAAAATTTGTGTAAATATTTTTATGTGTTTCATCTACTTTTTTAACATATAACATATATTTTTTTTGTTTAAAAAAAACACGTGTATATTGTGAGATGTTAAAATAGCTATACTTTTTTGGAAGCCATCAGTGATACTAAAAGTTTTACAGCATATGTTATTTGTCTTTTACCTTTCAAATATTTTGGAAATTATAATATTCTTTTTTTCTATGTCTAGCAACAATGAAGAAAAATTTTTTTTCATTTATTTTTTTTTGATAATTGGCCACCACAACAAACGTGTTTTGAAGTTTTTTACCATAACGGGCCATGGCCTGGAGGACCCTAGGGGTACACATTGGTAGGCTGCCTTAAAGACAATGATATACGTATTCAAAAGTATGTGTGTTCCGAACAATTACTCCAGGAGGCACGGCAGAAAAACATAATTGCGCTGTCTTGAAAACGTTTGTAGAAATTTCCAGGAGTTTCAGAGTATTACAGTAGAAGACCAAAGTGGGCGTTGTGGAAGGACATCAGTACATTGTTTCGAGGACGGCAACAGATGTGTTAAGAAGATTTTTAATGTTATTCACCTCGTGTAGCAATCTGCAACAGCTTCACCTGCGTAAAAAATAGTTACATTTACTTTCAAGTACAGCATAGCCACCTACGGGACGGCAACTTTCTGTCCTGTTTCTGTAATGATAACGTATTTTTTACAAATAAGATAATTTTGCACTAGCGCTAAGCATAGCTTTTAAACTGAAAAATACTTTTTTTGAAGCATCATAATAAAAAAAAGTTTTCTCATAAGTAATTCTCTCATAAATAAAGTACATGTTATTTATAAATTATTTCAAATTTTACCCATGGTGGCTCTGATTCAGACTTCTAGACTAAGCGAATAGATTACTATTACAGGTGCCTCTGTGATTAAATGTGAATGCGCTACCTTGAGAGCGTAAACGTACGTATCCAGAAGTGTTCAAGTGTTATAAAAGACTACTGCAGGGAACGCTGAGATAAGACGTAAGTGTGCTACTCTAGTAACTTAGGGACGTTAAAAAGTGTGTTCTAGAGTTGCTTAGTGTAACGGACAATGACCTGAGGGGGCTCTGCAGGAAAATATGTTATAAAATAGACAGTATATAAACGTAAAGAACAAGGACTATCTTTGTGTAAGTTTAGCGACCACTTCACGGTCATCCAGTGATGTAACTGTCTTTAACTTGGGCATATCGCTAAGCTCTTCAAGGGGACACAAAATTATGGAAAGTGCTCGGAAATGCATGCTATGCGTGAGTGCCAGAACCACCCCTCTCTGTGTTGCGCGAACTGCAAAGCGGCGAAGATGAGAGGCAATATTAATCACTCAGCATTCGATCGTTAATAATGCCCTATTGTAAAAACTAGAGTATTAAATAAATTTGAACAAATTGACTATGGGGAATACGGATAGTGCATACGGAGATACGCGTTGCTTTAGTTTCGGCCACTTCAACGCGCAATCAGTTTGCTCACATAGTGATGACATACGTCGCGTAGTTCAACGCAATGACCTTCATGTAGTATCAGTAAGCAAGACCTGGCTCAATGAGGACTCGCTGGAAACTAGACATTCTGTACTAGGATATACAATCTATAGGAAAGACAGGGACAGCGGGGTCGGTAGAGTAACGCTTTATGTGCACTTGTCACCTAGTGCGAGAATCACGTTCGCCTTCGACTACCATGAACAGCACTTGAAAAGACCAGAATTTATTAGGGTTGATGTGATTGCATATAATGAAAGGCCTCTATTTGTAGCTGTTTACAACCCCCTGAAAGCTAGCTACTGGTTAGAGGTAGACAATGCCATGTTGCTCTGCTACTTGGGATACGATGGGGTAATACTTTTGAGGAGCTTAAACATAGACTGGCCCATTTTGCGCAATTCCTTGGCTTCGTTTAATCTTAGTATCATACCGTTTAACCCAACGCACCGTGCTGGTAATTCAGATACAACCATCTATTATCTGTGCGTTAGTTACCTGGAGAGACTGCTTGCCATTCAGCAGACACCGGCGCATTTTCTATCACGACCTGCTTACAGCATCCTTAACATATAATGTGCTTGATGCAAGCCGGAATATTATCTGGCGTCGCGATCACCAGGGCTTTGACCTGGATACTCAGCATACAAAGCTGCAGCGTTGAAAATTAGGAATAGGATTTGGTGAGCTTGTCGACCTCAACATATCGACGGATGGTATCTCAGTGAAATCTTCCACTGTTCTAAGGCAGCAGGACGAGACTGGCGTGGGGCATGAGCATCCGTGTCTGATGTCATTTGGATGGGAGAACTTTGACGAAAATCAGCGTTTCCTACAATTGCACTCACAGAAAAATAAAGCTATTAACCATAAATCCTAGCTACGCTAGTTTCAATAACATAGTACGGTGAGGTTTGGTCATATCAACTCGATAGACACACGCCATAATGACTTTGCTATAGACAAGCAATAACGACGAAGCTTTGTTAATTAGTATTAACTGAGTTTTTAAATGAAATTAATAAAATTTATAAAATGTATGTCATTGTTAGCATTATGGATGTGTGGGTATGTGATCAGGCAATAAAATGTACAACACTATCTTTCTTATTATAAAACACGAACACGTTCATTCTCACTATCTTAAGTGTATGCTATCTTGAGTCTTTACAATCAAGGATACAATCGTAAGCTGAACTGAAGTAAAGCAAGATGAAATCAAATAAGGAAATACGAAAATCAGGGAGTGCGTATCGACAGACTGACCGCGCGAGAAGGAATAAACTATAGGTATTAGATGCTGAAGTGCAGCGTCACGGCGTCTCGTCTTGTTGCTATTGCGCATGCGTTAGAATTGAGTTACGAGCGCCAAATATACATCTAACACTCCCTTCCGTTCGTATTTGAATTTAATAAAACAGTATAAAATAAAGAAGTAAAGACATGTTTGGTTATTAACACTGAGTAATCATATATAGAAGAATAAGTAATCAGCTGAAGATGTGGAACACGTCGGCTTCTTGATCACTCATTGGGGTTGGTTGTGACGAGCTAAAACATACACAGAGAGATACATTAATCGGCATGTCTATTACCATTATCTATCTATTATCAGTTTATTAATTTTACTATCTCAAGTTCAAGTTTAACTATCATGCAATTAACAATGATTGACATTCAAAAATTCTTTCGTTAGTCTTTCATGCAGTTCAAACGGCAAGGGTTTTGCAAAAATATCTGCCAGTTGTTCCTTGGATAGAATCCATTTAACGATTATTTTTCCTCTAGCTACACATTCTTTAATGTAGTGAGCTTTGATCTCGGTCATGTGTCTCAGTCTTTTGCCACCATCTACCGTAACATTTGCTCCGGCGGCTTTGTTGTCACACCAAAGGTCCGCAGGCAACAGAGTATATGACAATATTAAGCTGATTGAGTGTTTCAAACCTATCAGCTCCTGACTTGCATTACATATCGCCACGTATTCTGCCTCGCAGGTTGAGATTGCAACGTAATTCTGTTTTCTCGTCTTCCAAGCAACTGTATCGCTATACAATCTCATGAGGTATCCACCTGTCGTAATTAAGCCTTTACAGTCTACCAAACTCGCATCTGAAAAGGCTTCCAGTTTATTTTTCCGGCCTCTGTAGGTTAATCCCAGAGTTATGGTGTGTTGCAGGTATCGAAAGACTCGTTTGACCATTCTCCAGTCATCTTCAGTTGGGCAGATTTGGTGTCTACATAGTACATTCACAGAGTACGAGATGTCTGGTCTGACTATGTTAGCCAGGTACAGCAGGCCTCCAACTGCTTCTCTGTAAGGTACATTTTCTTCAGCATTAGTTTTTTTTCTGTTCTCGAGTTCCGTCCCATTTTTCTCTGTATTTTCTTTGCCGATTCAGGACTCGATTTGTCACCATTGGTGTTCTTTGTGGTTTTGAGTCGATAAATCCAAACCTCTCCAGAACTATGTCTATGTATGGTATTTGCGTAAGTGAAATTGAATTATGTTTTCTATCTCTTTCTACTGTGATAACTAGGAAAGTGCCAACCTCGCCAAGATCTGACATCTCAAAGTCAGACTGCAGACCAATCTTAATTTGTTTTGGTTTACTTACACAATTTCTTGCTATCATGATATCATCTACATATGGAATCAAGATTAAAAGGTTAACTTTTTCTTTCCATGCGTAAAGGCAAGTTGAACTGGTGTATGTTTGTAATACTAGTTTCAGTGCAGCCACACAAAAACACGTGTTCCATTTCTTCAAGCTGATCTTGAGTCTATAAAGAGCTTTTTCTAAATCACATACTTTATTTTTCTTAAGTTAATCTTCGTCAAACAGACTTCCAGGTAACTCTATACATATTTCTTCCTTGATTAAACCATTCATAAATGCTGTCTTGACATCCAGCTGACAAGTTTCTTGATTAAATTTATTAAAAGTTGATATTACCGATCTCACAAGAGCCAACCCACATACAGGAGCATACGTCTCTTGCAAGTCGTACTTATTCCTATCTTTAAACCCACGAATCACCAACCACACTTTAAACGTCGTGGTTTTCATCTTCATCTATCTTCTTCTTTAGGACTCGTCTGGAATCTATGATGTTCGGCTTGCTTCCTTTAACATTCATAGTTGGTCTATCTACAATATCCATACTTCATTTTATGCATCGATTCCAATTCTTCGTAGATTGCTTTGAAGTTTTTTTGAACAAGCTCTTAATTCTTCCTCAGTCGTGCTCATTTTATCTTGACTCCTTATTCTCCCTCCATTTCTAATAATACTTCACGACTATCTTTACCAAACTTAATGAACCATTCATCTTGTTTAATGTCTATCTTATGATTATTTCAGTTTTCTATTATGTCATTTTCTCAGACATTCCTTAATACAAGTCTTTCATGAAATCTTACACCCAGAATCACATAAAATTTGCATCCTCTGGTCTTAGAAAAATGTAGCCGGTAGTAGTATAGCCAACTAGTACTACTCGTATACCTTGTAAGCTGTATTTGGTTCCAGTGTTCCTTTGTATCTTAATAAAGGTCACACGACCAAATCTTATTTGATTTATTTCTATCTTTAGATTGGGGGTAAAATTTCCTAAGAGAGCTGTTATTTTGTTGGACAGGTGTGGTGTGCGATTATATGTACATACTGCAGCACCTAAGGTTAGATCCACCATATTCCCCCAAAACCTGGAGTCATATATGTAGGTTCACACTTTGCCCTGCAATGTGCGATTGATTCGTTCTGAAACGCCATTGTATTGAAGACTGTCTGGACAGACCAGTTGAGACTCAGCTCCCAATCTCTGGAGAATTTGCACTGTTTGACCTCCTGCAAACTCTGTGCCTTGGTCAGTTCTGTAATAGCACATCTTTGCATAAAAGTCCAGTAGATTTCGTGCGCGGGTCGCAAATTTGTCCATATAATTTATTGCTTTACTTTTCACTTTCACAGGGTATGGCATCGTCAATCTTAAGTAGTCGTCTGTGTATACTATCATAAATTTGTATCTTTTAGGATGAGTTGTTTTGATGCCCTCTCTCTTCTAATGTTAAAAGGCAATATTAAAGTTTTAGAAATTTGATACACTTTGCATAATGCAATGAAGTTATCGAACACAGACTTATTCGAATCTTTATTGTCCAAAAACTTTCTTTGCAATGCCTTAAGATATTTCTCTGATGAATGCCCGAATCTTGCGTGTCAGAGCATGGCTCTGTTATTTCTTTTAAGTATTTTATCCCTTTATGTAAAGGGACTTTAAGCCTCTGAAATCTCACTAATCATTAGTTCTTTACTATCATTAACTTTTCTATCTTTAATGGTTTTATCAAACTCATTTTGCTGAGCGGTATCTAAACAATCGTTTTCAGATCCATTGTTTGGGATTATAGGTCAGCTCTTACTATAATTGGTACTGACTTGCTGAACCTTCTCGGCCATTGCTGCAGAGGCACTTTCTATCATTAAGCAATCTATAATTTCTTTACGCTTCTTGTTGTTGCTTGTACTGTGACCATCTTGCACTAGTTCCACTATCCAATGAAGACTCTGTAGGCATCGGAAATTAACGTTTCGTTAGAGCGTGGGTCAAATACATGTATCTTAAGGTTGTCTAAATAGATACATATGCATCTATTAACAAGCTGACGAAGCGACAGCAAGTTTTCAGCGAGCATATTGGCGCATATCATTTTATCTAGGACCATTTTGTTTTTGTTATTACAACTCGAAACCCATCTTTCTCCCTCCACTCTTAAGTCCAAGGAGGAATTTTTATTCGCGCATTTAATCAATTTTCTTTCATAAATTTTTAGTTTCCGCCGTGCACGTAGAGAGAAAAGTTTCGGGTCCAACAAAAAATATATTACTCCATGCGTTAGATCTAAGTAATTCTATATTACTTTAACCTTCTTTATCCTTAACGTAAATATTTATGAGACAAGTCTTTCTCGCTTTTAAACGATATGTTAGTATCTGCAATTTTCATATCTGGTACTTTATTGACAATCTTATGGTAAAAGCCATCACTTTTCTCATCTTCAGAGTTTTACTAACAAGTTCAAAATCTATCAAAGTCCATTCAAAATCCATCTTAGTCCATCGAAGAATTCGAAAAATTTAGTTTCACTTTGCTTTGCGAGATCAAATCTAACAGTGTGAATTTTGTTGTGTATTTGATACGCCTTCGTCTGTATATCACCTCTTTTCATATCATTAATTTTTGCACTATTACTGTGGGATAAGTAATAAAGTACACTTTGTCTTAATAATCTAGGGATAATCCACCTAGCATTAAATTTAAAGTCTGCTCTTTATCTTCAATCAACTTTTGAATCTCCTAAGTATCTTTTTTGTAGGCTCCTTTAGTCGGCTCTATCTTAAGGTCGTTACTTTTGCCCGCCATTTTGTTATGCAAATTATCTATCTGTTTCTTTCAACTATCTTTTCTATTTTTCAGATCCTTGAATGTGCTATCTATAGTGCCTGTATTAATCGGATCCTTTTTTTTATTTTTTTATTTGATATCAATTATTGAAGTTCATTAATCAAAATCAAATTAACTTTCTCTTTTTCAAATATTTAATGTGCTATCTTGTTAGAATATTCTTGTATCAATTAAATCTATCTTTCCATTTTTCAAAGCTTTAATTAGCTCTCTTGTTGAAATAATCTTGTATCAATCAAGTCAATCTTTCTATTTACAAATCTTTGCTATTTTTAGTTGAGGTATTACAAAACTATCTTTCTATTTTTCAAATCATTAATTTGCTATTTTGATACGGTATAAACCAAATTTATTTTTCTGTCTCTGAAATTTTTATTCTTTTCTTCAGATGCGGTATCAATCAAATTTATTTTTCTATCTCTCAAATCTTTATTATTGTCTGTAGATGAAGTATCAATCAAATTTATTTGTCTATTTCTCAAATCTTTATCCTTGTCTGTAGATGAGGAATCAATCAAATTTATTATTCTATCTATCAAATCTTTATTCTTGTCTTTAGATGAAGTATCAATCAAATTTATTTTTCTATCTCTCAAATCTTTATTCTTGTCTTTAGATGAGGTATCAATCAAATTTATTTTTCTATCTCTCAAATTTTTATTTTTGTCTTTAGATGAGGTATCAATCAAATTTATTTTTCTATCTCTCAAATCTTTATTCTTGTCTTTAGATGAGGTATCAATCAAATTTATTTTTCTATCTCTCAATTCTTAATTTGCTATCTTGTTAAAGGTTCCCTTTGTTTGTGTTTATCTTAAATTTTTGTTTACACGTGACTTATTTTATTCAAATCTTCTATGTATCTATCTAAAGAACTTTTAACTGAAATGTGCTGCGTTGTGCCCGTAAGGTTAGTGGTTTCCTTATAGGAGTAACACGGAGATCGAGCGTGAGTAAATCCGAAGGAAAACGGCACCAGCATCATATTTGACAGGCATAGAGAGAGAGAGAGAAAAAAAATGTCCGATTAACAGCATTTATTCTACTACGCGCGCCACCAGCCGTAGCGTGAGAAAACGCGCACGCTCAGTTCAGCTGAACGCAAGCCGTAACCGAAACGCGCACCTTTCCTCCTCGCCTCGAGGCGTCCCTCTTGACGATGACTGACTGATTTAGCGAAAAACGCGTCTCTTTTGTCACGATGCGGGCCCATCTCTCACATAAACGAACGCGTGCCGGCTCTCAAATTCCGTGAATCTCTGAACAAAGAAAGCCTTCTAATAAAAGAATCCTTAATCATGCAATCTTAAGTGAGCTGTCTTGTTCCATCTTAAGGCAAGACACAAATCTTTTAAAGAGAACTATAAACGAGCATGAGTAAAGACAACAACGCTTCACGTACATACCGAGTCTTTAAGGCAATATATATATTTAGTACTTACTGCTGCTTACTTTCGTCTTTATAGCGTCCTCCCTTATTGCTTCGCCCAAGGCCTCGAGAGTTGGGCCATCGTTCGCACCTCGAGGTGATTCGGCCGCTGCACCTCCGTCCCGACTCTGCTTTGCCGCCTCCTGGGGCGGACCCTCGCCCTTATCGGAGAAAGTTGGGGTGAAAGGACTGCCAAGCTCCTCCATCTCACAGTGCTCGCCACCCGACAAAGAGCTCGCCGTTGCTTCCGCCATTACGGTAACACGTAATAGTAAAAAAAAAACACACACAGGGAACGCGCGATGAGCTCAAGCACGGAGCGGAAAGAAGAAGGAGTGAAAAACTAAACGCGATCGAGCAATTACGCACCCACACTACAATTTAGGGCCCATAACCTGTTAGCAGAATGGGTTTATGTGTAGGCGATTGGGAAAATAAATGTACAACACTCTAACTTTTATTATTAAAAACAGACACGTTTATTGTCACTATCTTTAGTCTTAACTATCTTTAACACTTTACTATCTTAAGTACAGTAGCTAAACGAACAGAAAAGGTAGGATCAAATATAAAGGTTATACGAAGACAGAGAGTGCGTGTACAAACAGACTGACTGACCGTGCGAGAGGTAATAAACTATAGGTATTAGACGCTGAAGTGCAGCGTCACGGCGTCTCGTCTTCTCGCTATTGCGCATGCGTTAGAATTCAGTTACGAGCGCCAAATATACATCTAACAATCATAAATACACGAACGATTATTAGAATAATAAATAGTAATATTTTATAACATAGTTAGAATTTATGTCAATATCATTTAAAAAATTAAATACTAAAACGAATAAAAAATATTTATTGCAAACATCTGAGTGTTTACTATATAGTGTACTTTGGTGCAATATAAGATTCACTGTCATCTCTAATTAATAAACGAAACTGTATATTTAACAGTGAATAAACATTGCTTAGAATATAAAATTCTGGCATAGAAATTAGCGTGGTTTAGTCGGCTTGACTGCGTAGTTACTGTAGCGAGAAACTTCAGCTATTATTACATGAGTAGACCAAAGCCGTTTGGCATGGCAACGTTAGTTGTAACTGTGACATTTTTCTCTGAATGTAATACTGTCCATTAATGGACTTAGATACGAGAATAAGCATATTTTGACTTTGTTGACAAGCACCTGCACGTAGAAGTGGATAAGCTTAGGAAAAATTCAGTTGGCACTATTACTTTACCAACGACAAAAATCAAAATTACAGGTGTACCGACGTCCTCTGATCGGCCAGCAATTGACATTGTACACACTCTGCTTGTGTCCTAGTCCTAGAGGTGCGCTCGGTAACGCCAGGCAAGAGTAACGGTTGAGACTTGGATGGAGGCCTTTCGGGTCCTCAAACTGGAGCAGTCCCCTCCTTCAAGTTTCTCGTGGTAACCTTTAAGTCTACTATTACTAGAGACTTTGTAATAAAGGCAAAAAAATTCTATAAGAATGTTGCATTTTCAGCACTTTGCCCTGGCTCGAGCGATGATTCAATCATCAGGCTGTATGGCATGTTACAACGTTCAGTCCATAAACTTTCCTTAAAAACCAAGGATATAACTAAAAAATGTGGCTACAAGTAGACGTAGACGCGTTGGGGTAAAATTTTCGTTTGAAAGGAGGACAAAGCCTATAAAATACGGATTGCAATGGAATCCGATCTCAAAAATATAACATGACTTACTAACCAGCCTTCAACTAGATCTATGTATGCTAAAAAGGATTTTCTACGGGTAATGCATATTAATGCTAACTCTATGGCATTACACATGGGAAAAATCGAGTGATTTTTAAGATGATATAATATTGATGTTCTTTCCATTTCCGAATCCTAGCTTACCCTGTTCCGTGACTCTTCCTTGTATGCGATTCCTTTATACATATTGTTTTGGAATGAACGTGGCTTAAAATCTAATACAAGAAAACGAGAATATGTGCAGGGTGGTGGTGTTGCATACTATGTAAAAGCTACTCTCTAGGATAAGGTTGTAAATTCCTTTAAGATATTTTGCGCGAATGAAAATGAATTTCTGTTGATTAAATTGAGCTCTGGGCTCTCATATAGGCTTTTGTTTTTGGCGCCTTCGTCAGGTATTCCGTGCGTTATTCTAACCTTCAAATGATAGGCGATCTAAATACCGATAAATTGAGAGATGACTACTACGCGGCACACTTGCAAGGGCACTTATTCGACTACCCAATGACATTGGATGTATTTAAACCACGCACCAAAGTAAGAATGCCCACACTTAAATTGACCATATAGCTGTTGACTTATTTAATAGGGTGTCGTCTACTAGTCAATTTGGTATACCTTCTATTAATGGCCATGGTTTTATTTACGCAGATTCAAAATTCGAAGGAACGGATTCCAATAAGCATTTACACTCACAGAATTTTCGGGACTTCTCCGCGGTAAGATTCTCGGTCGATCTCGACGTGAAGATGCGACGCAAGAATCATACTCTATATAGTACCGATGTCAATTTGGCTCTCACGACATTCAAAGAGATAACCATTAGTGTCTTGGATAGGCATGCCCCCTAATGATAGACATGTTAATCGCTTGCAGAGAACGCCTGCACCTGGGTTTGCAGATGACCTTAGGAGGCGCTGCAAATGCTGTGACCAGCTCTATACGAGGGCTCGGCACACTGGTAGGACCCATCTGATGGTGGAATATAGTAAGACTCGAGCGGCTCTAAAATTAGAGATACGTTGAGCTAAAGAGTTGTTACTCCAGAATGCCCTATCAAAGAATTCCAGGAGCTTTAATTACTGGCTAACTCTCCGCGTCTTTGAAATCGTTGCGAGTGGACCTCTTTTACCACTTTATAGTCTCTCCTCGGATATCTTGGCTGATTTCTACTCATCAGTGACGTGCAAGCATGCTCCCTGCTCGGATGAAGATCTGGCAAATGTAGTGGGTCAGCTTCCAGTCGCGGTTTCTTGTTTCGCCAGGTGGTTGTCATCTACGTGCGTCAGGCAATATTTGACTGTAGGGCTAAAATACGGAGTAAGAGTAGAGATGGTTTGTCTCTTAATTACATCAAGGACGTAAAGCCTCTTATTGCACTCTTCCTGACCCATTAATTAATACATCATTGGTCTCAGATATTAAGCTCAGTATGTGGAAGTTATATTCAGTAGTGCCACTCTTAAAGGCGTCAAAATCCTAAGTTTCCTTTTGAGACTCGACCAATCGTGAATCAGCTTCATCATACAAAGGTATTTGACCGTCTGCAAGCAAATCAGATCAATACTTAGAGCCTGCATCTCTCCTGTCGATATTTCAGTTTGGATTTCGTTGCGGGTTCAGCACTCAGCCTCCGGTCTTACGAGTATCGGATCATCGTGTTTTATCATCTCTGGACCCACAGGTACTTACATTTTTCGGGAAACTCAATTCGGTTTTTCCATTCCTACCTGACCGGATGGTCACAGACTGTTGTGAGCTTGGATGGGAGGAATACGAAGTCACGCCCTGCTATGTCTGAGGTACCACAGGGCTCGTTATCTAGTCCAGTTCTTTCCTTTATCTTTATGAATTCCCTGATTTCGGTGATGTGTCACTACAAGGCAATGATGTTTGCTGATGACTTGCAGATTTACATACAATGCCAGCCACCCCGTGGATTTGACAGCTGATTTCAGGAGACTGAATGAAGATGCTAAACGTGTCGTGCTTTGGGCCGCTAGTCATGAACTTTTGCTAAATTTAACCAAGCTTATAGCGCTGTTATTCGCGACAACTTAGTATCATATGCGCATAAATTGAGCTGACTTACATTCCGTATTAGTCTATGACCATCCTGCCCTCTTTGTGCCTACGGTTAAGAACCTTGTAATTAAGTTCAGCGAGGATCTGACTTGAAATGCTTAGATGTCACAGGTGTCGTACTCCGTCAACAGAGCCCTTTATAGGTTAAGATACAAGGCTGGATCCCTCTCATGGAGCATTAAAAAAGTGTTAGCTAGTGTGTTTCTTCTGCCATACTTCGATTATGCAGCGTTGGTCCATCTTCATACGTTAAAGTATCTGGATACTAAACTGCACCGCTTATGCAACACGGTTGTCCACTTTATTTTTAGAGTAGGTCAGGACGTGGAACTGAGGCAGTACTATGGACGTTTGGGTTGGCTGACTAGCAGATCATGACAAAGGTATCTTTTAGAACAAGCCGTCTATCACCTGCTAGCAACGAGCAGAGCACAATACCTGCGTGATCTGCTGGTTAGAGCTGAAGGGGCGTCACGTTCAGTGAGACGAATGGTGAAGGAATTTCACAGGTCTTTTGCCTGAACGGTTACGTATCATTTGCCCTTTTAAAAAGTAAGTCAACGTCAGGGAGGGGGGGGGCAGATGGGCTCTCTTCAATCATGCTTAGATTATCTGTCAATTATATTGCATTCCACATTGAATTTCTAATTAATAAATCGTTTAAAGATGCTGAGTTCCCTTTGTCCTGAAAGCGTGCATTAATAATTCCTCTTGCTAAAGCCAAGTCCTTGAATTCACCATCAGAAGCTCGTCCCATTTAAGAACTGACTGAACCTTCTAAGATTGCCGAAAGACATGTTCACCAAAAACTCTATACACACCTTGAAACTAACAAGTTTTTAAGCCCCTATCAAGCTGGCTATCGAGCTGGCCATTCCACTCCGACTTTTAGGCATTTTCGCGTACTCTATATTGGCGCGAAATAGTCCCACCTACTGGGCTGCACGTTACTCATTGATGCTCTCTCACTCACAATTAAGAAGATCCACACGCTTATCACCGCAATATCTGTTATGTCCTGCCTTTCGTACTGAAACTATGAGAAATTTTTTTTTTTGATTTAATCAACTACACTTCCAATACGGCTACGTCAAACAATATTGGATCCAACTCTTATCACCTCATTCAAACACACCCTATTTACTCATCAACTCACTCTCGACTTAAATCATTGGAACGCAGAATGCAGACTTTCCCCCCGGTTCTAGATTACCCTTTACTTTCTGCTTTTCATGCCAATTTTCACCCATCACCCACCTCTTTTTATATTCATATAGATATACATATAGATAGATAGATGAAATTGTATTTTTGTTGATTTATAAATAATAAATTATATTACATTCTATTTAAAATCTTAAAATTACTTTGTATACTTTACTACAATTTATTTTCCACTGTAATTTACTAGAAGCTAGCTGTATACTATTGATGTATAGCCTATCTGTGCAGCTGTATGTTATGGTATTCATTTAATTTCTGGTTGGCTATAGACGTTAACTACGCACCACAATAATTTCGTTTAAAGTTATTTATTAATTTTTTTAGCAAAATTAATTTGAGTTAGGGATAACTTCTTGTATATTTAAAAAATATTAATATAAAAAAAAATTTTTCTAAGACTTCATACTAAAATCTTGTTTTATGGGTTTTACAGTTGTGTATAATGTTGATCTTTACTAATTAAATAGTTGTTTTTTAGTAGGTATACATAAAAAAGTATAAGTTGGAGACAGACAAGTTTCTTGAAAAAAATTAAATCAATGAGGAAATACTTAGTAATTCAAGTAAGCAATCGTTACTGAAGAAACTTATAGTCATTAAACAGATTACTATATTGATCCATGTCTTACGACCAGGATTATTTTTCTATTTAGGTCAAAAACACAAAACTTAACTCGATACAAATTTTGATGTCCTAATTTTAAATGCCTCGTGTACATGTGTTTGTCTTATTATTGTATTTCATGTTAGGGAAAAGAAAAGGCGGATGGAGAAAAACAGGTAGTGAGACAAGCAATGAAAATAGCAAGAGTAAAAAGCAACAAAAAGAAGAAATGTGTATTTAAGTAATGATAACATTATTACTGTGCACGAAGGTGTATGTGTGATTTCGTCAGAAGGTAGGAACATATTTGTGTTATCAATTTATAGCACTTTTCGACATTTTTAAAATTTTTTTTTAGTGTCTTTAATAAATCGTATCGCACAGGGAGTAAATATAAGTGTGTATGCTGAGGTACAGTTAAAGAAAAATCAGTTGTGTACGAGCTAGGTTGTATTAGAGACTGAAGGAAAAGAAGAGATTGAGGAGTTTTCGTGGAGAGTAGATTGCGAGCAGTGAGACTGAGAGGACTTCTTGGTAAGTCTTTGAGAGAGGAAAATGTAGTAGGTGTGCGCCATCGAGACCTAATCTCTTTCCATCTACCAGTTCATGGCGATTTTCGAAAGTTACCATCTGTGGCGCAGCTGAAGGCTCAAAAGTCACAAAAGGTTCGAGGGTATTTGGCGACACTACGAGGGCACAACGCGGGGATCTACTCTAAAGATTACTTGTCTCATGGTATCGTAGGGTGTTGTGAAGTGAGGCCCATGAAGGGCAACTAGTAAGAAAAAGTGGGAGAGGGACTTCGTAGGTGGTGTCGGGGTTAAGATTGCTCGTATATAGATATTATTCAGAGATTTCAAAGTTAGAGATAAACCTTACCCTGGTCAGCCAGTTCTTAAAAAAATTGATGAAATTCTTCAAAAAATCAAGGTAGACCGACATGGTTCATCTTGCGACATAGGTATGGGACTACAAAAATTGACCATAAAACGGTTCGAAAAATTTACAAAGGATACTGGCCACCCAAAAAGCTTGATATCTGGGTTTTAAATAAATGAACAGAGAAAAGTTTAATTGACCAAATTTCCATTTGTGAATCGGTGCTTAAGCGAAATAAACTCGAGTGATTTTTGAAACAAATGATTACGAGTGATGAAAAGTGGATCGTGTACCACACTCCTGTGCAAAAAAAATTATGGTCAAAGCCCAGAAAAGCTTCACAGGTAGTTGCAAAGCCTGTATTGATGCTAAGGAAGGTGATGCTTAGTGTTTGGTGGGAAGAAAAAAAGATTTTTCAGCATGAGCTACTCAAACATTGTCAAACAATTAATTCTACTCTTTACTATCAACAACTAATACAATTGCAGCAGGCGATGAAAAAAAGGCCAGAATTGATAAATCGGCAAGGCGTTGTTTTCTATCACGACAGCGCTAGACCACACATATTTTTAGTGACTCGGCAAAAATTGAAAGAGCTTGGCCGGAAAATTTTAATGCATTCACTTTTTTGTCTTGTCGTTTGAGCCTGAGAAAAATGTTTTAAAAATCACAAAAGCATCAATCCTCATGCACTTTTTTCTCAGCTTTCTGATGGTGCTATTAGTTTTCACAAATTTTTACTCTATAACCTATAAAAATGCAAATGTTGGTGAAAATGCGTTAAATCTTATGATGTACAATTTTTAGAATTTTTTTGACCATCTAGATCGAAAGATAAGACAATTTTACTGAAATATAGTTAATAAAAAAAGAGAGATTTTTCGATATTTTTATTTATTGGACCAATTGATTTATAGGTGCGAGTTATTGCGTGGCACGGGCGGCTGCTACGTGCCCGTCGCCGATCCTAACGCTGCCACACACCACAAGACACTTTTATTTATTTATTTTTTGATGATATGAATAACAGTTATTAAATGTAGATGGAAATTTAGTAATTAGTAGACATGTGAGTAACAACATAATATTTTATTATAAATAATCAAGGAGTGATGAGTTTACATTAATAAAAATAAGATTTAACTATTTGTTTTTCTGTACTCTTCAGCATATTTAATTTATTTATTTTTTTTTTTTTAATCGACAGTAATCGTTTTCAAAGCTATCTCACGCCTTTTTAACTTCGGGAATATTTTATATTCATCACTTGCAGAATTTTTTTTTAGCATAAATTTATTGTCACTAGTAGGTATAAAAGCGTGATAGTCCAAAGTCCCTGGAATTATTTTTCCGTTTGAAATTCGATGTTTTAATGATTTGGCAATTTCTTTGTAGTCAGTTCTACTACTAAAAAAAAATGTCGTTTCCTTGCAATATCTTTCAGCCCAATAAAATAAATCTTCTGCCGTCAAAACATGGTTTCCTGGCCCAGAGCTGCAAACTCGATCGTCGAGTACCACGTTTTAGATTTGCTCCAATTCCATCACATGCTTCTTTTCCATGGGCTGTGGCGTGAAAATACCACTTTGCTGAAATGTTGAAATCATTTTCATGATTTGAAAAAAGATGAAAATTCGTTTTACTTTTGAAGTATTGTGCTGCGCCGTCATTTACGTAGTAAATTTTTTTTGGATTAAAGGATTTTTTAAAATAATCAAATAAAATCTTTTAATATACGTGTACAGCTATCGTATCATGGGATAGATTATCTGATATTATTGCCAAGTATTAACGAATTCTCAATGAATTTGAAGTTATTGTGCATCAGTCAGTTTGAGTCCATATTGAATAATTCACCTCAAAAATATCTTCAGCTTCTAAGCTCTCCAGCAACATTGATCTAAGTCCTCTACAATTTAGACAATCTAAACAGTTTCCTAAAAAACAATTTTTAGAAGGATCGTAACATACAATTAGATTCAGACAGTTTCTGTAAGTTTTAAGAGGCGATACTGGGTGTTTTGTCAACTCTTCTAATTTTGTTGCATCCAACATGAGTTTGACGTTCTCATGGTGCACGCACACACAAACATTGTAAGTACCCCTACTGCCTGCTAAAATACAATGCAGTGGTCTTAGTTTAACAAACTTTGTAAGGCTTACTTCGATACTTTCATTTTCTTCTTTAAATAAAATAAATAACTCGTTCAAGTTGCCAAGTAAAAGTCTTTTTTGAACGCTTATTTGATCACCGTTATCTTGCTTCAATGAAATGCAATCTTTTACACCCGGCATTAGACGACTTACGTTATCTTGTTCGTAAAAATTTTTTATATGATTCTCACTATCGGCTGAAAATACCTTACCCTTTTTTTACCAGGTGACGATGAAATCCCATATTTTGCAACTAAATCCAAGGCTTTTCTAGCTTCTCTATCGGTGCGTCCAAATTCTTTTATCAGATCGCATCAATTCCAAAATTTTAGGGCAAGTGAGAGCAGCGTCATTCTTTCCTTCTGATAATTCGACAATGCAAACTTTTCTTTGATTTGCTCTACACTGCGATACCGGCTTTCAGATACTTATCGTCGTAGCATTTTTCCTCATTTTTGAGTTTGGGAGCCAAAATCTTGTACTGTAAGCATATCATAGCTCTATCTCAAACGAATGGAAATTTTTCTTTCAACGATTGCGGGAATTTCACTATACTTTTGTTAACGTGATGATTCTCTTTATTCAAGGGATTACAGCAGACAACCATGTTAAATACTGATTGTAAAAATTGAAATATAACAATCAAATAGCTGGCATTCAAGGATGCGTTACCATAGCTCGGTTACAGATCACTATAATAATACGTATTATAGGCAAATTACTTTCTAAACAGATGAAATTCAAAAAAAAAGTGCAACTTACGACAGAAAATAAAAATGTCCTGATAATTATAATCAAAGAGTATCAACAAAATACAAAGACAAAACTTTTCTTAATCAGTAATTAGGTTAGGCGTACTAGTTTACACTCAGAATAAATAAAAATAATGCCTCACTGTGTGTGGCGGCGTTATGTTAGGAGCGGCGCGGCGGCGGGCGCGTATCAGCCACCCGTGCCGCGCAGTCACTCGCACCTATACATTCATCGGTCCTATACATCAAAATATCAAAAAACCCCTCTTTTTTTATTGACTATACTTTATAATTTTTTAAAAATTCGTACAACATGATTATCTTCTTGATTATTAAGCTTCAGATTCCTTAAGGCACTTAACTGTTTTGTTATAGGGGCACTTAGCATATAAAGAGTAAATTATAATCACAAATAATGGTTTAGCTACATACAATGTTTGGATGAAAAAAAAGTGTTATTATACCTTAGTGGATTTAACAAACAAAAGTCACAATAATTTGTTATATTTATTTTTGATGCGTAACATCTATAGGCGCACGTAAGCATGTTAGTTAAACGTGAGTGATGCGTAGTGACCGTAACAAAAAATACATAGATATACATTGCACACATAGTATGCTGTACAGTTGAAGTGTGCGAATGAGAGAGTAAAAAGAATCGAAGAACACGGCCGGGGGATTCCCCATCCCCTCTTTTACTGTTCGCTCATGCAGCAGGTATAGCTATAGATCATAGAAGTATAATGCTTGTACATACACACGTACACGCGTAGTCACACACATACACAATTAGTCAGAGAAAACTAAGGGCGTATATCAAGCGGCTCAAGATATTTCATCATTGCTCCCAAACCTCTGTAACTAATACAATATTAGTATATCTAAAATGTACTTAGCGTCACTTGGTTCAGTGTGTGGGTGTTTTTTTTTTTTTTTTGTAAAGTGTATTATCCGTACACATAGCTATATAGAAGTTTACGTGTACATATGTGATTAAATATCATGTATGTATTATTAATTAAATATCATATATGTATTGTATGTATAGCATCGTACACATACGTGCACGTATGCTTTATATTATAAATGTGTATAAAACAAATGTTAATATATTATATATAATGTGTGTATATATTATAATGAGTATGTGTACATAAAATTTTCAAATTTTACTGACTCTGAGAATTGAGCCCACATTTTTCGGGTTCGTGGTCAGAGACCTTATCGATTGTGCCATGCAGTGCACCGATCTGTTCTCTGTTCTTAGTACTTATGATAATCAGGCATTTTTTATACTATATGTATTTCAGCCCATTGATTTAAAAGGAAGTATTTATAATTATTTTTAAGTGGTCTCATGATGTTACAATCGTGTTTTAAAGTTTATTTTGCTCATGTCTTGTAACGGTTTAATATACAGAAAAAATGAAAATACCAGCGTGTAGGGCGAAATTTTTTTTATCAATTAGCACTTTCACTTTGTTCCGATAAGCGCAAAATGTTGAAAAAAAAAATTAAAATGGCATTTTGGCAGTACCTGTTAGAGTAAGTGAGAGAGAGATTGCCATTGATCATCTGCTGTCACGCTTACTCTTTTTTTATTGTACTCCTGCAGGTAAGCATTTTTCATTGCTTTTTTTAATATTTTGCGCTTGTTGCAAGTGATGAATTAATATGAGAATTAGTATTATTTTCTCATCATTTATTAGAAATTTCTTCTATGTAAACAGGATTATTTTTAAATGTACATATTTGACAATAATGCAAAGTTTTCCCGGGGTCTTCCAATTGTGTTTATCCCAACTCCGTTTTTATCAGTTTTTAGTTAAGAGCTAACCGAACGAAATTCGCGCAAGTGCGCAACTATGCAAAGGTATCTGAAAAGAGACAGAGAGACACAGAAAGTAATTTACACGAACGTATTGTTAAACATGAATGTACCTATGTGTAAGTAGGTAATATAGATACTTTTCACCCTGTATTATTGTTCTTTTTTGTTTTCGTTGTGTGAAAAAGTTTTAGAAGAACTAGAAAAAGCTTTTTGTAAACCAAAAAATTTTATCAATGTTTGGCAAAACTAAAAAAGCAGACCAATCAATGCTCAAAAGCTGCAAACCATAAGATATATTTAAAGAAAGTATCTGAGTTTAGTGAGTTCGAGTAAACACCAAATGACCCCACCAAAAAACGGTAAGAATGTATCTTTAGAGTATGATTTCATTTAAGGTGCTTTATTTATAAGCTTAGTCAAAATTTCAGTAGGGGGGTTGTAAAAAGTGTTTGTCCTGACATTAAGCTAAAGTATTGCTGCTTATAAAAAAGCTAAGAAGTATTTAGACTTGATAGACAAGAGATAAAAGAATATGTTGAGAAAGTATTTAAATAATATAACGATTCAACGAGTGGTTATAATAATAAACTTGAACATCTAACAGATTTTCTAAAGAACTCATCAAGAATTTGGAAACAGAGAAAAAAAGGAAAACTTTATGTTGAATTAAAAATGTTTTAGGTAGTGGTGGACAACGTGAGTCATATCTATTTTTGTAGGCCCTAGATGATTCAGAGTACCCAGTTTCAATTAACTCACTAATTATTAGTGTTATCAATATGAAAATTATTAAAAAAATTAATATATATTTTCCAGAACTTAAAGAATCTCATAATAGCCACCAAACTCCACATATTTTGTTACTTAAAAAACGTTGCAGCTCAAAAAATTACGAAATTCATAAGTATAATTATCGGAAGTGTATTAAAATTTTGAAAAATTTAAACTTCTTTACTAGAACATTATTGAGTCATGTTCAAAGAATATAGGTATTCAGTTCTAGATACAAATTGCAACTAGAAAAATTTCAAAATCAATTGTGTACAGATGCATTGCACACTGGTGTGAATTTTCGAGGTTTCTATTGACATTTATTTAAGTATCCTTAAAGTAAAGGGTAATTAATAGTGTTCTCTCTTAAGTTAAATAGGTTTTTGCTTTTGTACTTTCTTTCATTAAATTTC
The DNA here is from genome assembly GCF_000648655.2 of Copidosoma floridanum. Next base: position 188,890 of record NW_019379983.1, read on the forward strand.
ATAGATATTTTTTTTTATGTTTGTTAAGAAAATACTTGGAAACACATTAACCCTTTTACATACAATACTAAACAACTTTTGTGTTTAACATTGTCTTCTAGATCCATCCTATATGTTTTCAAGATATTAATGAAAAACGACAAAAAAGTAGAAAAATACTTTTACATTAAATAACCCATGACGCGTAACTTGTTTTATGTAAAGACTTTCAGGTATTGTTCCTCATATTCTTTTTTAATTCTAAGCTTCAACACGCTTTGTTGGAAACAACTACCATATCAAAAATCATTTGCCTAGCACTTTGAATTGTTACTGGTAAAAGTTTTACTGCTATCCCTGCATTTTAGGAAAATCATTGGACTTCTCAAATAAGAAACCACCTACTCATTTCTTCTGATTAACTACTGTTTTTGTCCACTGCCAGAAAGTTAAATGATATTGATTACTTACTGAAAATTAATTTAAAAAATGTATGTCTTATTATTGTCATTGGAATATCATGTTAAGTTATTGCAGCAATAATACAGTAAGCCAATATACATAGATTCCTTTATCGTGATGTTTTATTTAATGATTTCCTTTGAAGCATGTAATGATGTTTATTTGACAGAACGTTGAAAATTTACTTAGGCTCAGATTATATAATTTCAGGTATACGTTTACATTTAAAGTGTAATTTAATATTCTGCGCAACAAATGATAAGTCTACCAAGCACACATCTTATAATGTCTCAAGAGGAATTAGTTGGTAAAACTCTCAACTCTTTGAGACAAAATAGACTAATTTACGAGATTACGAGATTTTAAATACATCCAAAGATACAACTGTTTTATTTTGTATTACAGTAGTATAAACAGGAAGTTAAGTACAAAAAAAATTTAATAAAAATTGGAGAACAGTTACTTATTTATCAATTATTTTGTAGATATGTTGATTATATTTTCTTGTTATTTAAAATCATAAGGCTCGATACCTTTATTGAAAAGTGGAGAGCATCCATTCATTTGTACCTAACATTCTAGACATGTTAGGTTGACTCATTTTGGAGGATACCTGTATGTCTGCATAGATACTGGTTCCTTAGTTTTAAAAGATAAACATGTATATAACAATTGTCACATGACAAACAACAACACGTATTACGATATTGCTATTAGGATAGAGAAAAGCGGTTCAAAATATGACATACATGCTTGTATCAAATATTAATTCGATTAACTTGAATCCTATTCAAACTTATTTCTAGCCACAACTAAAATTTAAAGCTTTTAAACATCTCTACACATCAAAAGTAGATAGCAACGATTCCGTTGATGTTTAATTTACTGTTTCATTCTTACTTCTCACTTACATTAACATAAAAAGAGTAAAAGCCAAAAACAGTCTTTTTCTATACAATTTTCTATAACCAGTACTTGTATGTAATGAAAACGCAACATTGTTAAACTAGACTTTTTGTCATTAGTAACTTTTGGTCCTAAATCTCACTAATACATGGAGCAAAGTCGCTAAAACCGTTGTAATTGCTAACTACGAAAAATTCCTTAATCGATTTTGCTGAAATTTTGCATACTGATTCTTAATGATTCCGAGATGGTTTTCACATAGCTTTTTTCTTGAAAAAGTTAATAACATTAGCGATAAATAAGCTCAAAGGTTTGCTAAAATAAGCTAGCTTTGCACTTTAGGTCAAAAAGATCCACAAGGTGGCGGCGAGGTACAATTAAAACCACCCGCAATCGAAGAAAGTGAAGAGTGGTTATAAGATGCCCCATCGAGTTGTCGATTATCGTAATCGTTTATCAGCAGTTCACCAAGAACAGAGTTGTTAGTCATGAAGCTGGCAATCGCGGTTACCGATGACACTCATCTTTTATGGGCAAGCAAAATAAATCGATATTTACCCCGGATTACCAAGATAACCGAGTGCCACAGAAAAATAGGCGTTCCGAACGTCAACGTCTCCGGAGGGGAATGTCAGGAGATGTGTCTAGCCAGAGCACATTCTGCTCCAACACTTTAGAGTTTTGATGCTGCTCAACCATCCGGCCTGGAGCCGTCAGAGTATTTTATACATCATATGCATACTAGGAAAGATAGCCCTAAAGCGTATGGGCAGCCACAACGGCCTATTTCTTAGTGGTCGTCCCAACGGCATAACTACAGAGAAGATATTCTCCAGGCCCACTTTCCCGACTAACAATGAGCAGTTGGTTAACCAGAAAACGACCTGAAGACTAGATATTTTTTCGTTAGCAGCGTACCTCTTTCCTGTACGGTCTCCGTACCCAGAGACTCCGAGGATAAGAGTCAAGCTACTACTTGCAGCCAGCTCTTCATCATCAAGAATAATAATGACAGCTGGAAGTTTCACCACTGGCCCTTTTCGGGCCATTATAAGTATTTACATTTCCTACTTAACCATCAATCTCATTGATTCTGTCAAGGGCCACCTAAGTTTAAACTACCTCGCTTACAAATACATTTTTACTACCATTTCCGGAAACGATTCGTCGACTAAAAGACTCTGTTAACCAAAGACGGCCACTATTAAACCAAGTCAGTCATTCACTGATAGACTTCACGAGAGGAGTTGGTCGTCACAAGGCTGGGAACCCCGGTGACCGACGACCCTATGTTACCCTCTCGACTCTCAGCATTTAACCAGGAATCACCGATCATCTCCAAGGTCTACGCTAGGAGAACCAAACAGCTATGAAGGAAAAATAAACTTGAGGCAACGGGATAGTCTCCAACGGGCAAGCATCACGAAACAATCTCTCCACCTTAGATCACCAAAATAAGTTAGTCTGCAAAAGAAGAAGGTGCTTTAGACACCAACGTCCTTGACGTTATACCAGGAAACGTTAAGAAAGAGCTCTACAACTAGCTCCAACGCTTCAAACGTTGTAGTTCTCCTCTCGATCAGTGTGGTGCTACAATAACAGGCCAGAGAAAATCATCCTGAGATATAGAGGCAATCACGTTTGCTGGAAACTTCAGTCAAGAAAGAGTTTACTTAAAAAGCTCACCGTCCCTTCAGGGTCTTTGGACGTCGAACTACCTTGCCAACAAATTGTAATTACAACCTAATAAGGTTGAAAAAAATAGCCTTTAGGGATCACAAAAGTCTTAACTATGTCTAAAGTCGCAAGAAGTCGAACTGGAAGGAAAACTTCAAATGCATTTAACAAATACAATTTTAGGCTTCAAGAAAGTGACGCTAAACATTTATCGAGATTAAAGTAGCATGAAAATCGATAAATAAAAAATTTGTTTAGTGAATGATAAGCTTTTTACTGTCACCCTCATAGTAATATCTTGAATCTTTCAGATTTTTAAATAAGTAAATTGTGTATTTCTATTATTTATATTTATATCGTATTTTTTGTGAACAAATATGTTTTTAATAAGATTTTTGTTGTAAGTAGTGTCAGAAATAGATGTAAAATTTTTAACTGAAAACGTTTCACATTACATGACATCACTTATCGGTGTTCCACTTAGTGAGTCTCGGGCGAAGACGAGGGGCCGCTAAAATGTTATATAATAAAGACTAAAACTACTGTAAATGCACAAAGAACAGATCAAGTAATACTGAGATTCAGGCAAGCTAAAAAAAAAATATAGCACGTTGTCACACTTCTTTATAGTTATTATTTTTTGATTTCTGCAAATGAAGAGCTGCAAGATAGTGTAATAAACGCAATGAACAAAACAGATAGAACGAACACGAGTTATGGTACTATGAAGTCGTGATGAACTTGACGACTGAAACATTTTTCCAAGCACTCTAATTGTGCCTTCACACGGACACACATTTACACACAAAATTGTAACTTTCATAACTTCTAATTTGTAAAACTTATATAATCTTCCCCGATTTGTTTAACGGGATTCTTATAAGAAAAGAGAAAAAACGACCATAAAAGTCTCTCTCACATCTTAAAAAAACAAATTTCTCAAGTGAATTCTGTTAATTTCATGTCAGGGATACTTGTACATACTAAATAATACATCATGGCATTGCTGAACCAGATTTTTGTCATATAAAAGTATGAATTCTGACCAACTTGCAGTGTTTATTCGTAATACAAAATAACTAAGAGTTTATTCGTATAATTATTTTGTAATTATATTCGCTGTGTGCAGTAATCTAAAACAGCGCTACCTAAATGGTAAGAAAAGGTGATGTTGGATAACACGAGTACAAAGCCTCTTATGTGCTGCAAACTTTGGTAATTATTTTTCACAGTTTTAATGCATTTTTAATACTTTAAAGTATGGATTTTCAGTGTTAAAAATTTTAATTATTTGTTTTAAACAGATTTAACAATTTTTGGTTACAATATTTATTAATTTTTTTTAACCATAAAATGATAGTTATATGTTTAAAACATATTCTTGACACTGAAAATTGATACTTTATGTATAAAAAATGCATTAAAACTACAAAAAACCGTTAACAAAGTTTGCAGCCTTCAACAGGTTATGCAATTGTGTTATCCAGCACTATCTCTTTTTGCCGTGTAGGAGGCGCTGTTTTAAATTACTGCACAAAGCGAATATAAGACTGGGATTGATTAAAAGAAAGCTACCATACTGCTTGACAACAAGGGCTTGTTTTATAAAATAATACAGCACAACAAAAAAAATTACTAATGTAGGGTAATTATAATTAAATTCAATAAAAAACAAGGTATTATATGTTCCACCGTAAGTCGACTCCACAGGTCAGCGCGTGCGCAACCACACATATAGGTAAGGTACAGTATAGAGAAAGTGTAAGAGATGCGGGCACGTCACGTTCTTTCCAGCAACCGAGCGCGACCAGATAGCAAGCAAGAGAGCCAGAGAGGTGAGCGAGCCGGCCAAGCGGATCTTTTGTCGTTTTCCGTTTTTTGTGTGTGTCGTGCACATTTTCATTTACCCACTGAGGGAGATTTTATCAGCTTGTCTTCTGATCTATTCGTTGGTTTCATGTATGTACTCGCTTTATGAGCATTACATATTTGTGTCCAAGTATTAGTGCGTCGCGTTTCAAGGTCAATTCGACAAGTTCAGACAAACACGCACATGCATTCAATCACGAGAATCTTGACGTTTTTTTAAAGCTCACAATCAAGAAGCGTTTAATAAATAAATAGTGCGAGCCTAAGATGATGTCGTTAGTGAATCAAATTTCGAATGTCGCACAGCGATTGACTATTGTGACGTACTTTTGGTATTCACGATTGAGAGTTGAATCACGCGATATAAACTTAGATGTAGTTTAGTCGGATTCGTGGAAAAGCATTTTACTCGGAAATGTGATGTGTTTCAAAAAACATCATACATAAATAGATTAGGACACACGAGCCCTCTTGTTTACTTGACGTGAAAACACAAACAATTCCGCAAACCCTCTTTTTTTTAATACAAGTGCTCGCACAACGGTATGCATATTCGTGCGATCACCACCGTTGACTTTCTTTACGAACACACGAGATAACGTATCCAGACATGAATTAATACATGTGCTTCGTATTCAAATTTTCATAAAACTAATAAATTTTTTTGTAATTACACACAATTGAGGCATTCAGCCTTCATAACTAGTGAAAGAACAACAGTTCCCTCATTTCAAATCATGCCCGTCAGGGTCATCAGTTAAGGCACTCAGACTACATATTAAGAAAAAAGACATCAGTCACTTTAATCCAAAATAAGACCATCAGAGAAATTTATGCAGTCGTTAGTGAGACAACAGTCTATGCAACTGAATACAGACCTTTGCGTATACAGGTAAAATCCATGGTATTTGTTTGTTCAGCTGTTCAATTTAATGCGTTACAATTACGTTGACATGTTTTACTTGCATATCTTATTAATTCTGTTTCTTCGTTTTTTCGTATTATTTTTGTTCAAAATAATGCATTATTTGTTTCATTTACTGTTGATTGATTTGTGATTTCTCAAACAATAAAAAGGGTTTTTCACATGTTTTCCTTATTAGTACGTTGTATTTCTTTGTTGATGGTTTTTTTTTTTTTTTTTCTACCAGGTTACCACTACAGCCTACTGGCCTAGTCGCGGGGGCCACCCACTCACCACCTACGTGGGGATGTATTGCCACACCCATTTCCAAACCTTTTTCCTCATACCCTACCTTAATCCATGGGCACAGTGTGAGTATCTCCGGTGGAACACCTTGCCAGTTAAACTGACACTCTCTGCACCAATGGTGCATCGGGTCTACTTGCCACTGTGTGGCCTTTCCCCGGAGAAGACTCCATTATTCCAGGACGTCCACTCCTCGCCTGTTAAGCCAGCGCTCTCTGCCGAAGCATCGGATCCAGGATAATTAGCATCCCCGGAGAAGCCCCATGTTTCAGGGACCACTCCTCACCGATAAGGCCGGCGATCCCTGCCCGACGCCTGGTATCGGGTCCGCTAATCCCTACCTATATAGCCCTAACACTGTTTCGCATTCACCTAGGCCCGAAAACCTGTGGGGCAAGGAAAAAACCCTGGAATTACTCTGAAGGAAAATTTCACAGAAAAACCCGCCCCAAAAAAGCCGGGGTTACGTACGAACTTTTCCCTATGAAAACAGTTTTTGAAAAAATCTGCCATTCACCGGGAATCGAACCCACGACCCCTAGAACTGCGTTGTATCAGTAACAAGCACGCTTACCACTGAGCTAACGCCGCTCTCTTTGTTGATAGTTATTATATAACCTAATATTTATTAAAACTTATTATCTTGCTTGGAAAAATTAACATTTAGAAAGCTTAGGTTTTACTTAAATTATTAACAGAATTAGAGATAAGACAGGAAAATTATATAAAGTAAGTAATTATTTCACGCGAACTATTTACAGGTAAACCTCTTCGGTTCACTAGGAATTTATAAAAAAAATAATATGCACTTGTACATTGAAAGATTTGAAAGTATATAAATTGTGACATCCCCACCTAAGTAACAGATAGAGAGATAGAGACGTTTATACACCACATCCCACTATGTCTTAGATTACCATAGTACCATATACTGATTGTTTCCTAAGCTTTAACGATAGAATGTTACGATCTGAGATTTTATGTAAACATTTATTAGGGACAACTAAATATAAGCTTTAGAAAAGCTTTGATTTTTTGAAAACATATAAAAGTTTCTTTGGTTGGAGTTATGAATTCCATAACTTTCAAGGATGTGACATTTCTTCAAATACAAATTACTATACTAAATTTTGATCAAACAGTTCAGTTAGAATTTGAGGATTTTGGCCATGTATTAATGTAGAATCTATTTATCTTTTGGGAATATTATACTAACATTTCGTTGAGTATTAGCAGATTAATTGTAACTCGTTATTCTTAATCAGCTAAGTGCCATGAAGGATAATAAATTACCTTACAATGATGACTACAAATCTTACTACAGACAGATTGTTAGAAAAATTGTTAAATATAAGTAAATTATCTTCGATGGACCAAAATTACTAGAATAATCTGTGACTAATAAGTATTGAAAGTGATTTTACTATTTTACAAACAGTTCAAAAAAAAGCTGAAGATAATCTAGGAGTTTTATTTGTAAAAATAAAATTTGAGTCACAACTGACTAAATAATCTTGTACCACACAGTGTAATAAGTAATCAATAAGATGCACTTTTTTTGGTAAAACAAATAAATCTCTGCAACAGCATTGATAATTTATGTTACAGTTCCAACTATATAAAATAAATATAAAAATTGGTAAAGTTTATGAAAAATGAACAAATGCATATTTGTTTAGTCCATAAAGTTAAACTTTTAAT
>NW_019379983.1:199892-228373 GCF_000648655.2 Copidosoma floridanum
AAATATATGACAACACAGCCTTTCAAAAACAGATATAACGTTTATATTGATATTTCGTAAGCCAAAAATTACAAGTTTCACAGGATTTTTAAAGGAAATCACGAACATTAAGTCTCACGAATAATTGAAGATTTGTCGATGTACAACTATTACCGTAACTTATTTTTTTCAACTTATTTTGATAATTTCAATGTCAAGAAATTTATTACATTTAATTTTTTTACAACATTGAGTATAGTAACAGACAGTCTTTAAGTTTAATTTTTGCCAGTGGTCCCGAGACTTACACTTTGGATTTTTTTTTCTATCAATACGAGAAGCTTCATATAGTATTAAAAGTAAAGTTTAAATCAGACTTTACTGGGTTTTATTAATAGTAAAATAATCAGGATTTAAAAAAATGTTTCTAGTACATTTTTTTTTGTAGTAAATTTTCGTTATGACAAGATAAGTTTTAATTTTTTTGGTTCTCTTTAAATCCAGAACCACCCTAATACGATAATATTTTATTTTTAGAACGTGCTCTGTTAGTAGTTAAATTAAAGACATTGATAGATTTAAATGTATTTAATTCAACTTTTTAAAACGACATTATGTGAAGAAAAACAAAAGTTGTTTAAACTCTGCAGATTTTTCACTTCCAAACGTCTAACTTTAAATAAAATTATTTCAAGAGTTTCTATTTTGTAAAGCTGATATGACCATAGATATTTTGTAGCATATCTTGGTGCTCATTATTTTGATGTTTATTTTTATTAAACATACAAATAATTTTACTGCAAAAATATATGTCTGAATTTTTCCTCAACCCCTAAACAAGTTTAACTTGACAGTTATTCTAGTGGGGTTCTAAATGCCAAAAGTTGAATCGTAAGATTTTATAAAAATAAGTGTAAAATCATAAAATACCTTATAATGGATTTAACATATTCATAAGGCATATCTAAAGGCATTATGATACCATCTGTACTGCATAAACCATTATTCTGCTTGTTTTCAAGTTGAAGAAAATAATCAGTGCATGTAGATATGACTAATCTGTGAACCTGAAATTAAATTTTAATAATATGTTGATGAGAAAAATACACAATACATAGAACAAACTAAATTTAAAAAATTAACATTCAATTTTATGTTTGCAACAGCAAAAACAATTTCTACCAATATGTCTATGAAGCTAGAAAAAAAACTCATAAGATGCTGATTATCCACTTTATTTGACAGTGTACTTTAAAACTGTAAGATGTTTTGTTTTTAATATCATTTTTGTAAACATATAGGAAGGTTCCTTACAAAAACTTAATTGAATATCACAGCAACTGGTTCAACCGTTTAATTCTAAATCATAAGTTAGCTTTCATCATCAGAATACATTTTTTAAAGATAAATTTCGTTATCGTATTAGTTAATTATCTAAGATCTGTTTAAAAAAATTTTTTTTATGTACATTTACAAGTTATTTTAGGTCCCCATACAGGTCTTATTTAGATCTGCAATACTATGTTATCATGCATATGTACTCTATCGTTATTGGCACAGTAAAAAACTGCTTTAGATTTGTTGTGAATAAATAATTTACACAGCAATGAGGACCTAAATTTTGCAAAGCTTGCAAACCTTCGGATCACAGTTGAAAACATGTACACAAGAAAAAAGTTTCCCAGAGGTGCAAGTCGAGTTAGTAAGGTCTTGAACTTAAGGGCATGTATTGCCAAGCCCGAGCTACAAGACCACTGTGCTATTGTAGCCACATTGAAAATTTTAAAGATGAAGACAAGTTTAATGGAAAAAGCAGGCAGGCAATTCTGCATTACTCTGCATGTATACGATAAAATATTAACAAACCACCTTGAATTTAATGTGAATCAATCACTTACACAACAATAAAGACATCTTATTTTACATGGCTTTTGAATAACGGGCCATAGTTGGACGTACGCACATTAAAAAAAGGTTTTTTCAGAGGTAAGAGCCTTGTAACTAAAAACTGTCTCAAATTCGTAAGCATATGTTGTCGAGCCCCCAAGCTACAAGAATTGCAGCCTAAACAACGATGCTACAGTAGCTCGGTTTTTTAATAACTTGATAACTAAAGGTTACATGACAAGTGATTTAGATAAATAAATTTTGAATTGATATAATGTATAAAAATGAGGGTATGGAAGACCTTGATGAAGATCGCACTGCTTGCAGCTTGGATCGGGTAAGGGAGATTCAAACCAAGAAACATACTACCCCATCCTGTATAAGAGTAAGCAACGATTACAACATTTTCTTCAGAGTTAGGCCAGAATGGTCAAGCCAGACGATGAGACTTAGTAATGCCAGGTAACCACATTTGATAGGGATGTATGTTTCGTTAATTAAGAAGTGATGGGTTGAATAATACCGGCTTACTAACACTGAGGAGGCTACAAGGCGGTGCTCCAGCCAGGGCTGCCAGACTCGTGAGCTGACTGGGGGTATGTAGGCCTGGCAACCTTTCTCTGGGGCGAGCCCTCTCGATATTTTTTGCGGATTTTTCGAAGGGAAATAAAATCATCGAGACGCACGAATGGGAGATGTTGGACAATATAAAAAAATAATTATACACTAATTGTATTTGGGATGTATCGTCATAAACTTGAGGTACACTTAAAAGAATAATTATTGCACGCTTGGGATGATAATATAAACGTGCAAAAGTTATTTAAAAATAATTATACGATAACAAAGCCTATAAAAAACAGATAAAACGTTTATATGGAAAAGGAAAAGCAAAATCGCATGATTGTGATAAAAATATAACCATTCAAAAGTTATTTAAAAATAAATATATGACAACACAGCCTTTCAAAAACAGATATAACGTTTATATTGATATTTCGTAAGCCAAAAATTACAAGTTTCACAGGATTTTTAAAGGAAATCACGAACATTAAGTCTCACGAATAATTGAAGATTTGTCGATGTACAACTATTACCGTAACTTATTTTTTTCAACTTATTTTGATAATTTCAATGTCAAGAAATTTATTACATTTAATTTTTTTACAACATTGAGTATAGTAACAGACAGTCTTTAAGTTTAATTTTTGCCAGTGGTCCCGAGACTTACACTTTGGATTTTTTTTTCTATCAATACGAGAAGCTTCATATAGTATTAAAAGTAAAGTTTAAATCAGACTTTACTGGGTTTTATTAATAGTAAAATAATCAGGATTTAAAAAAATGTTTCTAGTACATTTTTTTTTGTAGTAAATTTTCGTTATGACAAGATAAGTTTTAATTTTTTTGGTTCTCTTTAAATCCAGAACCACCCTAATACGATAATATTTTATTTTTAGAACGTGCTCTGTTAGTAGTTAAATTAAAGACATTGATAGATTTAAATGTATTTAATTCAACTTTTTAAAACGACATTATGTGAAGAAAAACAAAAGTTGTTTAAACTCTGCAGATTTTTCACTTCCAAACGTCTAACTTTAAATAAAATTATTTCAAGAGTTTCTATTTTGTAAAGCTGATATGACCATAGATATTTTGTAGCATATCTTGGTGCTCATTATTTTGATGTTTATTTTTATTAAACATACAAATAATTTTACTGCAAAAATATATGTCTGAATTTTTCCTCAACCCCTAAACAAGTTTAACTTGACAGTTATTCTAGTGGGGTTCTAAATGCCAAAAGTTGAATCGTAAGATTTTATAAAAATAAGTGTAAAATCATAAAATACCTTATAATGGATTTAACATATTCATAAGGCATATCTAAAGGCATTATGATACCATCTGTACTGCATAAACCATTATTCTGCTTGTTTTCAAGTTGAAGAAAATAATCAGTGCATGTAGATATGACTAATCTGTGAACCTGAAATTAAATTTTAATAATATGTTGATGAGAAAAATACACAATACATAGAACAAACTAAATTTAAAAAATTAACATTCAATTTTATGTTTGCAACAGCAAAAACAATTTCTACCAATATGTCTATGAAGCTAGAAAAAAAACTCATAAGATGCTGATTATCCACTTTATTTGACAGTGTACTTTAAAACTGTAAGATGTTTTGTTTTTAATATCATTTTTGTAAACATATAGGAAGGTTCCTTACAAAAACTTAATTGAATATCACAGCAACTGGTTCAACCGTTTAATTCTAAATCATAAGTTAGCTTTCATCATCAGAATACATTTTTTAAAGATAAATTTCGTTATCGTATTAGTTAATTATCTAAGATCTGTTTAAAAAAATTTTTTTTATGTACATTTACAAGTTATTTTAGGTCCCCATACAGGTCTTATTTAGATCTGCAATACTATGTTATCATGCATATGTACTCTATCGTTATTGGCACAGTAAAAAACTGCTTTAGATTTGTTGTGAATAAATAATTTACACAGCAATGAGGACCTAAATTTTGCAAAGCTTGCAAACCTTCGGATCACAGTTGAAAACATGTACACAAGAAAAAAGTTTCCCAGAGGTGCAAGTCGAGTTAGTAAGGTCTTGAACTTAAGGGCATGTATTGCCAAGCCCGAGCTACAAGACCACTGTGCTATTGTAGCCACATTGAAAATTTTAAAGATGAAGACAAGTTTAATGGAAAAAGCAGGCAGGCAATTCTGCATTACTCTGCATGTATACGATAAAATATTAACAAACCACCTTGAATTTAATGTGAATCAATCACTTACACAACAATAAAGACATCTTATTTTACATGGCTTTTGAATAACGGGCCATAGTTGGACGTACGCACATTAAAAAAAGGTTTTTTCAGAGGTAAGAGCCTTGTAACTAAAAACTGTCTCAAATTCGTAAGCATATGTTGTCGAGCCCCCAAGCTACAAGAATTGCAGCCTAAACAACGATGCTACAGTAGCTCGGTTTTTTAATAACTTGATAACTAAAGGTTACATGACAAGTGATTTAGATAAATAAATTTTGAATTGATATAATGTATAAAAATATAGGTAAAATCTTAAACTAATAATAAATCTTAATATTTAAATTGCATTTTTTTAATTAAAGGAGATTTATCTCTTTAAAACTACAAAACATTAATCTATAACTGTAAAGTCATTGTAATTGAAAATACTTCGTTAAAAATAAGTAAATTTTTATTATATTAGTCATTAGCACGATGATTACCAAAATCTGTTTTAAAATCTCATATGAATTGTCATAAAATTCTAAGTAAGCAATGAACCTTCAATAAGAAATTTACAATTCACTGATTTTAATTTTTTAGTTCTATCAAAAAAAGACTGATGACTTTTATTATTAAAAAATACAAAAAAAAAACAAACACCACCTCATAAATTCTCAAAAATATATACTGCACCAGAAAAGTTTTTGTGTACATTACAATGTCGTCTATATGTACAAAGGTTCCCTTGCTTATTATTTCCCTTAGTCGTGGCTGATTCATATTCTATTGCTGTGTTCCTTAATCCAAATTTGTGTTAAGTGCATCGTCTGGATAAGATTTGCTGAAACCCTGACTTAAAATTGATCACAGTATAGTACTTCGAACTCCTAACTTGATCTACTACGTCGGTTAAATTTGAGAGCGGAAAACTTATAGGTATCATCTTTTTGTTAAGAGATCGGAAATCAAGAACTACGCGCCACTTAGGTGTTTTATCAGGGCTCTTTTTTAACACAATCCAAAAATCAGTACTATAGCCAGATTGCGATTTCTTTACAATTCCTTTTCTAGTAGATCTTGTATTTAGCGTTCGATTTCAATCTTTGATCCGTGGGGTAGTTATCGGAGGTATGGGATGAAAGGCCAGAGCACAAGGTTAAATAAATACTTACAGAAGAGAGTATTAACTCTTTAACTCTATATATTTAATACAATATAAAACCACACGGCTTCTCCGCAGCACCACTCTGTAGGTTTGATATTCAGATTTATAACGACGTAACGGTGTTAGCGGTAGCACGGGTGCTGCAGAACTGCCTCAGCTGAACTGCGCATCTCGCTGCAAGCCTGCGCGACCACCGTGCGCAACGGCTGAAGGATAGGGAAAAGGGGGAACCATCTGAGAAGTACCAGCAGCGTTGATGGCAAAGCTATTCAGCTCGACACTCCCTCTCTTTGCCACTCTATCAGCTCTGGTCGTCTAGTTTCCTCCACCTGTGAACACAATGGAATTGAATATCAGTACTCTCCTTTCAGATACAAACCTCTAAATTAACTTAATCAATTTAATCCAAAATTATAATTCTATCTTCAAGTTCTCTATGTGCCTCCAATGGTAATGGTTTAGTCATAATATCAGCAACATTCTCTTTTATGTGTATCTAAAGGACTTTCAACTTTCCTCGATCCACACATTGCTTTATATAGTCTCCATGCGTTACTGACATATGTACTCTAACTCCTGATTTTTCTCTCTTCACTAGGTTATTCGTTATTTTCTTTAAATCCTCGTCGAAAATCTTAAGTTTATAACAACCGTCCATCATAGTACACTTGAAAGCCGACATGTTGTCACACCAAATTGTAACAGACATCAGAGTTCTTCCTAATATGTATCTTATTGACTTTGTCTAGTGATGTTAACTCTTGACAAGCATCGCTCATCGCCAAGTATTCGACTTGACAAGTAGACAGTGTGACGTATGTCAGCTTATGACTTCTCCATGCCATTGTATCTCCGAACAGCCTAATTATATAGCCTCCCGCGGAGGTAGAGTCTTCACAATCTCTAAAACTTGCATCTATTGACACCTTTAGTATTACAGCTCTGCCTCTAAAAATTATGCCTATACTTGAACTTACTCTTAAATACCTAAAAATTCTCATTAACTTCATCCAATCCTCTTCTAATGGTTTCAGTTGACTTCGAGATAAATAGTTTACTGCAAAAGATATGTCTGGTCGCGTAGCATTAGCTAAATACATTAGACTCCCTATAGCTTGTCTATATGGTACTCTTTTGATTTCATCTTTAACTGTGGTGCTCTCAAGTTCTTTTTCTTCCAGTTTATATCTCTTGGATCTGTTACTCACTTGTCTAGTCACCATGGGTGTATTCTGTGGTTTACACTCTTTTATATTAAATAACTCTAAGATATTCTCTATGTAGACACTCTGATGCAATATCAGTGTTTTGTCAGTTCTATTTCTCTCTATACTTATGCCAAGAAAAACTTTAGGTTTGCCCAAGTTTTACATGTCTATTATCAAGACTTTTCTTTATATGTCTCATTTCTTTTTTTTTTTTTTTTTTAAATCTTAGTTGATCGACTTCAAAGACGCTGAGTTATCCAAGGGCATACTTGCGGTTCCTTATTTTTGTTTCTTGATTGGTGAATATGTTTTAAATACTTCTTAAAAGCCGGATTTTCTTCTACCATATTGTTTGAAACGAAGACGAGTTCATCGTAGATCTCACAATTCTAGAATCCTTCTAGAATTGTATTCCGTGCTATGACTCTTAAGGTGATCTGGGTTTTTTTCTTTTTTATTTTCTAGATCCTTTAACTTTTGTTCCCCTTGTCCTATCATTTGCAAGGACTCTTATTTCTCAATCAATGTCTTATAGGGTAAGTGGTTTTGAAAAGAGATTTTTTAATTAACGGTAGCTAAAAGGAGGGGTTGCAAGTGAAGGCAGTGAGTTTATATATTTGGCATTTACGGGATGAGCCTTCACCACAGCAGCCGTATCTTTAAGGCACAAGCGTGTATAATTCTTTGTCGTATTAAAAATAAGTTCTTCAGTCAAAGTCCTTTTCAGCCATATCTCGAGTAAGTGCTCCTAGAGTTGTTGGCATTTCCGAAAATTCAATTCTTTTTACTACGAAGCTTTCTTAATGCATACTTGAATAACTTTCTTGTATCTTTTTCCGTTGGAGATATGTCACCCACAGTTTTGTTGCTTTTTTTAACTTTTTTTAAAGGAAAAAAAAATAGCTTTCGTAACTCTGCGGCTGTAAAGCTTAATGAAGAACTAACAAGGTACGTTTATATATCTTACTATACTAGAAAGTAATTTTAAAGGGTCACTCCACACAACCTTTCTCCACCCCCATCAACCTCTCTTCAACCTAACCCTCAATCCCCCTTTAAAGAAGGTAAAATTCTAACAGTTTTTACGTTCCTTCTATTGGACTGAAATTTTTGGTTAGTCACCCTCCACCACCACTCCACCCTCCTGAGCCCTCCCCACTCTATGTTGATAAGCCACCTTCAGACCCTTCTCAGCCTCTCCCTGAGTAAGGCAAAATTCTATCAGTTTTTACCTTATTTTATTAGAGTTAAACTTTTGTTCAGCCCTCGTCCACCCCTCACAATTTTATGACCCAATAACAGTATAACTCAACACAATTTTGTTTAGTCCACCTCCACTCCCCTCCCAATTTTATAACACAATAACAGTTGATCCCAACACAATTTTAAAGATTTTCCTCCTGCCACCCTTTAGCTGCATCTCTGAGGTAAAATTATATCAGCTCTCGTGTAACTTATTGTTATATTACTTTTTGCAGCCTCCCCCCCCCCCCTTCAGCACTCCTTACATTTTTAAGAAAGCTTTTAAGTCCCTTTTACAACTTCTAAGCGTATTGTCTTAGCAACGCTCCAATATTTGTTCTAGCCCTCTTCAGCCACTTTTCACCACTCTCTTCATAATTTTTTTTATGTACATAGGTATATTTTTTAGCTCGTTTCCACACCACCTTTGAGGTAGTGCTAAGGGACGCTGGTTTTTTTTAATTCTCAAAAAGTTTGCATTATTGAATATGTATTGAAGATGTCGCACATGTTGAATAATTAATTTTGTAAGTTTTTTGTTACTTGAGTTAATCTTAGTAAATATTATATCATGCCTTAAAATCACCTAAATATATGTGGCAGCGAAACATTATCCGACATTAATTGTACCAACAATGTCTGTAGATACACTCGTACATATGCATGGCAAAGCATACGCAAGCGCCCGCACACTTACCCACCTACACACTCCTACACACTCCTACACACATATACTTCTGGGACGAATATCTAACAATTTAATGTCAAATATGTGAGTATACATCGTTTGCTGAAAGAAAAAATATAATAATAAAATAAAAAACTAATAAAATTTGAAAAATGAACAAAATGAATATAAGTAAAAAAATAGTTTTTATTCGGGCAGAGTATAGCAGTATATACAAAGTATAGACACAGTTGGTATGAATATGTATTTTAACATCAACTGATAAATAATAAGACTTTTTTGTTAGAATTGTAAAAATAATTACAAAGTACGTTTAGCACTGTTAAGAGTACATTGGCTCTTTCTTAATCCGCATTTTAACTATTTATAACTATAGTTGAGCACACATGTATGATCATCTAATTTAAAAAATGAAAATATAGGTTTATGATAACTGAAATATCATGCATATACTGTCGATGTAATGTTATTTACAAGTCTTGCAAAAACTGCATTAATAGCTGTCCCTAATCGTGTTGTAAGAATCTGCAGATCTGTAATTAATCTTAATTCAAATTTATCAAAATGTGTGCGTGTGCAGTGCACAAACACACACACACGTAAACAATATACATGGAACATTCAGCCGCATAAGTATACAGTACAATGTAGTAATACGAATATGAAGTCGGTGAGAGATCAAAGAAGACTTTCGAGACGGCAAAACTCAACCGCTTCCAAGCTCGTACGACCAACTCCAAATACTACAGCAGCAGCAGCAGCAGCAGCTGTATAAATGTATATATACACGTCCCGCTATTGCGGTACTGTGCGAAGTGGGGGAAGCATGTCAGTCGTTTTGAAGCTGTCACTTTTTGCCAGCTCACTCCTAGCCCCAGAACGCCCCTTAAGAAGCTTCGCTTCAAATACATACCTGCGATGAATCATTATCTGCTAAATGTTGAGTAATCATTGTTTCAGACAAAAAATTACCAGAAAATTTTAATCTGTGTGTCTATCCTGAGGATTTCACAAAAAACCATCCAAAAGAAACAGATTTAAATAAACTTTCCCATCTCTTTGATCCCATGGTATTTCTACTGATGATTCCATCAGGTGCTCAAGGATGGAGTACTAATTACTCTAAAGATTGTTTTGAGAATAATTTTAATAATANCTTCATGAGCATCTTTCATATTCTATCCTGTAATATATTTTGCAGCAAGATTTGGTTGTTTCAAAGACGTCTCTTGCTTTGCAATTTTTAAGTTAGTCTTGCAAATTTTGTAAGTATCTGTTACTCTACAGCCACACTTACAAAATTTTGTCATTAAATCAGAAATGCAAAGCGCTCGATACAATCTAGAAAAATCAGAAGTAAAGCAATTGTGTCCAACCAAAATCAAAGGCTTTATAAACTTTTGTAAGTACTTTACAAAATTTTTAAGTAAAGATTGCAGACTGACACTGGCAACTGGTTCAGTTGTCAAAAAAAGTTGGCCTCCGATCATTTTGAAGCCAGTGATATCGGTTACTCGGCATGGAATTCATTGATCATGATAATCACATTTTGAGAAAGTATACAAAGATTTAGTCCATTATTATATGCTGGAAGATTAACTCATTTTTTTTTACATGCACACATTATGATTGAAAATAATAAACTAAACTTTCTAAGGAATAATCTAAAAAACTAAAGAATTTAATGTTAAGGTTTATTAGATGCAGTAAAAAAAGCGCGTCAAATATGTAAGAAAGTTTTGAAAAAGAGAAAATTGGAGACATATATATTGCCGTCGACATATGTTGAAGGACCACGTTATATGCAACATTATCAAGATGCTATAGCTATAATGAAAAAGTGCAGTAGACCACACTTATTTATAACAGTAACATACAGTCCTAAATGAAAAAAATTCAAAGTGGTTCTGGCTAACTTTCCAAAGAAATAACAGTGCCAAACCTTATGCTAAATATAACTGTTCGGCTAATTCACAAACAATTACAATCAATTTGAGACGATGTAACATTTTTAGTAATATATTAGCTTATATTTACATAAAAGAGTTCCAAAAACGTGGACTACCGCATGCACATTTGCTCAAAACATAACATTCTGATAGTAAAATAATCACTCCTAAGAAAGTAAATAACATAATATCTGCTGAGATTACTTTAAATAACAAAAAAATTAGAAAATTAATTACTAAACATGTGCTACATCTTTAAAACATATTTAATAATGCAATCAATAAACTTTTTGAGAATTAAAAAAAAAACAAGCGCACCATAGCACTACCTCAAAAGTGGTGTGGAAACGTACTAACAAATATACGTATATACATAAAAAAATTATTAAGAGAGTGGTGGAAAATGGCTTAAGAGAGCTAGAACAAATATTGGAGCGCTGCTAAGATAATGCACTTAGAATCTATAAAATTGTGTTAGGATATACTTTTATTGGGTTATAAAATTGGGAGGGGAGTAGAGGTGGACTAAACAAAATTGTGTTGGATTATACTGTTATTGGGCCATAAAATAAGAAGGGGTAGAGGGGGTGGAGAAGTGCTCAACAAAAATTTCACCCAAATAAACTAAGGTAAAATCTGATAGAATTTTGTAGAAGGGGGAGAAGAAGGGGCTGAAGGTGGCTGATCAAAATCGGTCGGTGGAGCTGAGGATGGGTGGAGGATATAGTAAAAAATCTAACCCAATAAAAACAAAAAAACTGTTAAAATTTTTCCACATATAAAGGGGGGTGGAGGGGGAGCGAGGAGGGGTGGAAATGCGGAAGTTGTGTGGAATGACTTGAAAAAATCACTACGTAATATGGTATAATTTATGCATGGATACTTATTTTTTGATTGAAAAGAAGATTTTAGTGAGATCTTAGTCGAAAAGAATTGGTCTTTGTTTCTATGAGGAACAGGTCGTATGTCGTCTATCTCAATTACGGTTTTAGGCAGATTTATGGAGCACAGTTGCAGAATGTGGGGGAAAATCAGCCCTGCTGCTTTTGGTTTAATCGTCGTTGTTATATCCCTGTGAAGTAGTAGTAGTTTAAAGGAGCTTTCACTCATTTTTTTTAGTTCCATGATATAACTACTTGGAAAATTCATCAATTTTTGAGGCGCAAGAAGTTTTTTATCAGGTTCCGTTTCATTCGACAAAAAATTATTCGATAGTAATAGCTCGAATAATATCGTGGGTTCTTCGGTGTTCTCACTATATTTTTCTACAACATTATTTAAAACAATTGCATAGAGTCCTGCTTTGTAGTTTTTAAGGTTAAGAATTTCTTCCTTTAAATTTTTAATTTTGTCTTTATTACTTTCTGACTCAGCCCAAGCGCATGTTAGCGCTTTTTTGAAGTAGAAAATCCGTCGTCACTAACAATTTGAAGTATGTTGTACATCAAATTATTATATGTTATCAAAAATTTTTTGAAGTTAAGGTATCGAGATTAGTTTTTGAGATATTTAAGTTTAAAGTATCTTTTTTTTTACATAGGTTAAATGGGTTATACCAGTAACAGCTTTGAAGACATACGTAACAAATCAAACTATTTTTATAAAAAATACGGTATGAATCTTGAGAATCACTATTTTCTAAAGATATTTTAAAAATATGGGGTATCAGTACTAAATATAGTGCGAAATATTATTAAAAATAATTTTTTAGCAAAACGTGTGTTAGTTAAGCTGTACTTTTTTGTGCTGATGCAATGTGGCAACACAGCATATAGACAGAATAGAAAACTGCATTGCCATGTGAATTTAACATATACATAAAGACAGTTTATTGTTACAGAGAATATTATAAGTATTCATAAAATATACAAAAAAAAAAAATGAGAGCTTCTATGGCTTAGTGGTTAGCGTGCTAGCCTTTTAGCCGGAGATACTCCAGGAGTCGTGGGTTCGAATCCCGTCGACAATTATCGAGATTTTCTCTCGGTTTTTTCCGATGGGATGAGTATCCAGGATACCGAAACTCCACTTATCTGAATTTTAAAACAAATAGTGGATTTTTTCTGGTGATGCCTGGACCTCCAGGGGCTTTCTTTGCGAAGGAAAGCCAACACCTGGCCAGCTTACCGGGTAAAGTCCCTGTTGGTTATAAAAAGGTCAGTACAGCGAGTTAGATGGTGCTTGAGACGATCGCTGCTCCATGTAAATAGTACCCAGTAGGATGGATGACCGAGTCGTCTTAGGAGAACTTTGTAAGGGGCCCGCACGAAAGACTCGCATACTTAGGGGAATAGGATGGTACTAATGACGAAAAAAAATTATGAAGGTATTGGGACATAAGATACGTAAAAAACCCTGGAATTAGTATACGTTGGAATCTTAATACTACTACTACAAAAAAAAATGTTATGAAGTTCTTTAAATTCACTCATAAAAAATGCATGCGACAAATGATGAAAAATTTTCTGTCATTTTATGAACCTAGTAAATTTTTATTTTCACAAAAGGTCCTGAATCACTTATCAGTCAGATAAGCACATTGCTTCATATCTTTCAAAAAAGTTGACAGAGCCCCAACAAATTTTTCTTTTTTTGTCACCTTTCCCCTTCCATAACCATTATCTTCTGCAAGCAAAACTCTGATAGATTCTTTTTTTCCGTGCTTATATGCATTTTGTAGAATAAACATCGACAAGCCATTCTCAGCAAGACGTTTTATCATCGCTCTTGAAAGAACATTGTCCGATGGTTGAAGGTCTCGCTTAAGCGAATTGCCAGTTTCTTTTTTTATTTCATTGTGTACCAAATCACTTGTTGACTCTGTTGAGGAAACCAATAATTAATTTAATATCAAAGCATCACAAATCTTTTCTAATGCTCAACAGTCGACAAATGCTTCATGAGCATCTTCCTTATCCCATCCTGTAATATATTTTGCAGCAAGATTTGGTTGTTTCAAAGACGTCTCTTGCTTTGCAATTTTTAAGTTAGTCTTGCAAATTTTGTAAGTATCTGTTACTCTACAGCCACACTTACAAAATTTTGTCATTAAATCAGAAATGCAAAGCGCTCGATACAATCTAGAAAAATCAGAAGTAAAGCAATTGTGTCCAACCAAAATCAAAGGCTTTATAAACTTTTGTAAGTACTTTACAAAATTTTTAAGTAAAGATTGCAGACTGACACTGGCAACTGGTTCAGTTGTCAAAAAAAGTTGGCCTCCGATCATTTTGAAGCCAGTGATATCGGTTACTCGGCATGGAATTCATTGATCATGATAATCACATTTTGAGAAGTTATGAGAATTATTTCCAAAACACTTTGCTGCAATTTGTACAATTTCTGAAGACTTGTGAAAACCTGTAGTCTTAATATAAAAAAACACGGTAACCATATCTTGCGGGATTTCATTGAAAAATTGTGGTCGAGCCTGATTAATTACTGTTGCAGTTTGCAGGAAGGCTACGTCAGACATGTATGACAATCCCTCTTTTTTTAATTGACTTAAACGTTCACGTTTTTTTGCTTGCCTACTGTCCAACCTGCGTTTTTTTGTAAGGAAAAGTTTTTTTAAGGATATCACGTCTCTATTTTTAGTAATCTTTATTGTTTCTCATTTTTTCTGTCAAATTTTTTGAATGAGAATTCAATTTCTCAAAAAATTTCTATGTATACTTTGTTTCCAGATTAGTTTGAGCAGCAGCGGCACAAACTCTATAATGATGACTGAATGTGCCACCATCCACTTTACTTTTAGGCACCTTACTGGTAACAATATGGTGAAAGTTTTCATTAGTCTGTGACGAGCCTCCTGACGATAAAGAAGCTGCGTTTGCGGCAAAGCGACCATAAAGTTCGTCCAAATCTTTTCCGAGATCTTTTCCTTGTAAATCTTCTCCCTTCGGTAATCCTTTGTGTTTATAATTACGTGGATCTGCTTTATAACCGCACCAGTCTCCACATAAAACATGAGAGCTAAGAGCATGGTTTACAACATTTGTAATTGCACTGGCAGTGGCAGATGGATTGTTGCAGTGCTGTAATAAAGCATAACTTAAGTATTTCTTTAAGTAATCAATGACACTACCATCAAATTTATACTTTGGTTTTAATTGATACAAAAAATTATTAAGGCTTTTGGTAGCATGATTTTTACTAAGCCATTTTGCAATTTTATGATTAGAATTTGCTCTCACTTGAGAAACACTTGAATTATCACCATCACCAGTAAACATATAAATTCAAACATTGGCTTTAGCAAGTAAAGTATTATTATTGGGCATAAGATCAACACCAGCTGAAGACTCCATACTTTTTGCTGTTCCATCAAAAACACCCCGACAGCTATGGGATTTATTACTTACTGTGCCCTCTTTCACATAAGAAGCATTTTCTCATTTTTGTTGAAAAGCTAATCAGTTTTTTGGATCGAAATCCAAAAAGGGAGCCATGTCCTGTGAAGCTGTTGTACGTCCTTCCTGTACCTTTGGTGCCGTATCCCACACCAAAACTAGCTGCAATACCGATGCATTCTTCACTATTCTCAGGGAGGTGTTGACCAAACTTTGCACGAGGAGTAATAATATTAAACAGTTGTGGATTCTTTGATTTTAAATTTTGATACTTTTTATTGCATAATATTCATTGACCAGTTATAAACTTTGCTAACAATAAAAAAAATCATTCTTTAATTTATACAGACAGCTTCTGCTAACAAGTAATTAATTATGTCGTAGCAGTAGTAAATATTAAAAAAAAAAGTTAAAGATCCAACAATAACAACCTTAATGTTGCAGACAAAAAAATTAATTTACAACATGATTAAATTCAAACTAAATGGGATCTGTACAAGTGTAAAAGTAAGTAAATACAATGGATCTCGTAAAGTTAATTCACGCTGTTCAACAAGAGCTTCCTCGCAGCTTTTACTAGCTACTTCCTCTATTGCAGGTCCGATTTCATTTTAAGCTCTTTTGAATGCCTTGTTAGATATTCCTGGCATATTCATTGCTGATAACAAGTTATTTAATTGCTGTGTATCTATGCCAGAATCAGGGCAACCTATACATAAAAAACCATTGTACCGAAATAAGAATTATGAAGATCTTACATACAACGTATGAATAAATAACTCACAAACAACGTATGATAAATGTAGAATGCAATTACCTGCAACAGCTTTTGTATTGACAACATAACGAAAACCTTGTAATTTTTTACTGCAATACCATTAAGATATATGTACTGGCCACACTTTTTGACAACTTGGAAAACGTACAGATAAAGTCGAAGCTAAGCCATCAAGGCATTCGCTCTTAACATGATGAAAACTAAGATTAAAATTGCACGGAATGTTTAGCTTTTGCTGCTTGGAGCGTGCGGTGTAAAGCAGCTTTCATTTTTTTTGGGCATACTTCTTTTTAAAAAATAAACCACGTTTGCTTCGCGGAGAATTCATATAGTACACAAAAATCGTATAACCTATAAGTAAGACGGTGTGCATACACTTGTCACTATAATCACAGATATATATCTCCCTATATTATATAGTTGTGTTGACGAAAGTGAGTCTCAGCCCCCCACCGCTCCCCCTCAGCACAACCTCGATTTATGTAGTTATTTGCTTGTTTTAACGTCATTTTTGATCTAATTATATTTGAGTAAGCTCCCCCCACTCCCCCCTCACACCTCCTCTACCTCCCCCACACAAAATACTTATTTATAGAATGTTTTACCATCACAAATGTTAAAAAATATACGTAAATTAGTACCCAAGTCATACCTCGTTTTTAGGGTTCTTTAAGTCACTGATCATAGGTCTCCCTCTGTCTATTCGCTCCCCCTTACTCACTATATGTCTCTGAAGTACCACTATTTGTTTAACTTGATTGAACTTTTACATTTCATCTTACAATCTCTTTCTGGTCCATGTTTACTTTACCCAAATATAAAATTCTTGATCACCTAATAAGTTTATTAACAAAAAGACAGAATTCAGGAGGAGGTATAATTACATAGACAAACACAATTAAGCTTTTGAAACAATAATTCATTCTGTTAGCTTAATGTTGTGACATTGCATCTGTCATTTTAACCCATCTGTTCTTTTAAAACCCTTTCCACATTTTTCACATATTTGCTTTTCATGATTTTTATGAATTAACATACATCTGTTTAAAGGTGACAATCTTTAAAGTTACATATTTTTGAATTACTGAAAAATTTCTTGCTAAACATTATGTTTAATTTCTGATTTATTCTCGGATTTAATTTGAATAAAACTTCTTTTTGGATTCTTACATCTTAATAAAGCAACGTACAATTGTCCGTAAGAGAACAAAGGTTTTTTAATATACAATCCTAAGGAATCAAAACTCTGTTCTTGTGATTTTTTGATAAACATAGAACATGCTAATACAAAGGGAAACTGTTTCCTATAGTAGACGTAGAAGGTAATGATGATGAGGTGCCAGTATTAATGTTATTCTAGGAATATAAACTTTGCTTTTTTTTTCTCCCATTATTATTTCTGCTTCTATATTATACTTAAATAATTTTGTTATTTTTAATCTTGAGACCGTCTGATATACTTAAAGTTCTTATTAACACTACTGTAGCATTTATTTTTAATTTTAATTTGTGTGGTGGAAGATCTTCTCTGATATTATTTAAAAATTCTATTGGAAAATTAATATTTATTTTATTATATGTTTTATCAACTCCTTTGTGAGTCACGTATTCTGCTGTTGTGAACTAATTATCAGCCTGCATTGATAAATACACGAGTAATATCGTTATTTTGTCTACTCAATCTATTAATGGGGGGCATCAGCCTCACTAGTACATATATATATATATACCCACAGCATATCTACTCTCTCTACACGAGACAGCTGAACAATGTTTGAACGTTTTTAATTAATCATCAATAAATACAATTGAATTGCCGTAAATGTTTAAATTCATCGATCAATATTTCATGAATTTAGAGCCTGTATGCGTGATTATCTGTGCGACTTTAAATTTAACTCGGATTTGACTACTTCGGTCCACGGATTTTCTACCTCAAATTGGTAGTGTGTGGGATTGAGTGCTTGATTTTTTAACTAGTGCTTTTCGATTATCCATAGCATATGTTTTACTTTAAGGACTTTAAGTTCTTTTGGATCACAACTTATTCTTGATCTTGAGCTGGTTGAATACAATAACGAATTCCTTTAAATTCAAGTCCTCTCGATTACGATTAATGTAAGTGATTTTGACCGTTACAGTATGTGATGTATACGAAAATGTTTGCATATTTTCAAGTTTCTTTGGTGTGTCCTTTAATAAACCTAGCCTAGGTAGATTATTTTGTCTTATAATGCACTTATTCGTTTTTGGAAATAATTAGTAGTAATAAAATGCTCTTGAATGGTAGTTTGTAGGTTGTTAATACGGTTCTGTAAAATACAAATTTTTTTATATTTACAATTCTATTACTGTTAATCTTCCTTTTAGCGTGTTCGATAGATATTTCAATTTTATCAAGTCTTCTTTATCTCAAGTTTGCTGATTCATTGGAAACATATTGGCTAACACATTTTTAATGAACTTTTTAAGATGCCGCGCCAGAAATTGTAGGTACTTCTTTATGAAAAATTTTTATTTATCATTTTATAATTTTTTACGCCACACCAGCAATCATGCCTATACAATCAGGCGTACACCAAGCCAAGCAAGCGAGAGAGCCAGGCGATCGTTACTCAACCACCCCAGCACTACAGGCCTCCACCCGACCATCAAGACCGCCGCAGCAGCTCAACCATTCGATCTCAACCACGCGTCTTTCCCAGTGTTAGCCGATTGACCAAACCTGGTTCGAAATTCAGCCTCCCGTCTTGCAGTCACCAGGAGCCAAAGACAGCTCAGATAATTTCAGCAAGCAGCCTAAGGCTTTACTGCTCAGAATCTCCTTTTAATCACGCACGGGTTGCACAACACGGCTAACACGGCGGACCTTCTATCCTTAGCCGGAGAAGTGGTGAACTAGGTAACGGGGTATAATAAGTATGTGTGTATAGAGAGCTTCTGTGTTTTGTCACCCTTAGACACCAACCAAAGACAGACAACCACCCTTTTACCGACTTTAGCAAGGCAAGTGAGTACCAGTAAAAAATAAGTAAGTTCATTATAAACCTTCGGCATTAGAGTATTTATCAAACAATTATTATTTCTAGTGAAAGGTCCCGAACAAAAATTTTTTGTTCCGTTTCACACGGACGTTAGGTCTCTTGACTTTGTCATCTCCAATTTTCAATCATAATTTTCAAAAATTTCTCACCACTTGGTCGCAAATTGTCACTTGATATAATATCCAAAAATAAGTCTAAAGAAACAATAAATTGATAGTTTTCGTACTAATAATTGGTCTACTATAATTTTTGATGACCGGTAGAATTTTACAAAAATTTACTCTTAACACGACTTTTTTTTCAAAATTGATTTTCGTGTAGCATAGATCTCTTAATGTAATATCGATTATTCCTTAAGCTTTTTTTTAAATCGAGGAAGCCTCATTCCAAATAATTAAAGTAACTAGAGCTCGTTTCCACGGTCGTAGGGATAGCACGCGTATGCGAGGCGCTCCGCGAAAAGTGACAAAATAAAAGGTGGCAACGTATAAAAATTGTTTTTAAGTGATTAAAAGTGAGCGTGAGTACGAGGTTGTAATTGGGCAGTATTATCCTAATTAATTACGCAGGGAACCTAAGGGACGGACAAAAGTTTAAAAAGTAAGGCAGTAGTGGCAGTGAAATATGGCGGAAAACGAGATGGAGAAGGCGGAAGAGGCAGATACGAGTGAAAAAAGTAAAGTAAGGGCGATGAGGAAGGAGGTAAAGCGAAAAAAGGATAGGAAGGTCAGGTAGAGGACAGAATGGTGTGGAAGGCGCTGGAATCATGGAACGGTATTTTGAAGACACAAAGTGACAAGGTAGCCTTAAAAGTAGCAAAGAACAGGTCAAGAAGGGACACATCGGAGATAAGAGAATCTATAGAGGACGAGCAGTATGACGATGAGTGTAGAGGTAATGAGTGTTTTGTAGGGAAAAGAAAGAGAGAGAAAAGCGGGCTCGGAGGAGAAGGGGATGGTTAAAAGGATCCAAAATCTGGATAGACGACGATTATACGGAAAGGGAGAAAGAAGTGCAGAGGTGGATAAACAAACTAGGAGAAGAAGTGGCAAAGGATAACAAGAGAGTAAAAATTGGGTATCATAAAATCAACATCATGAATGTGAGAGCATCTATTAGCAATAAAAGTAGGCCACTGAGAGGACGGAGCATTAAGTTAGTTTTTTACGTTCAGAAAACTTTAGTCTATAAGTGGACGGATGTTTGGTGTAGAGGGCAACAGTCCGTAAAAAGCTTGAGCATTTTTTCAAGAAGTTGACAATAATAACAATAATAATTGTAATAATAATAACAATACAAATAATAATACTAATAATAATAATAATAATAATAATAATAATAATGAGAAGAATAACAATTATCATAATGATAATGATAATCGAATCGTGACTGTGATAATGATGTCATACCTATTTTCTTTGCCACCGTCAAAAAAGGGGGGTGGGGTCGGAAAACACGCGGACAAAGTATACTTCACTCTTACGTCGGTACTCTACTTCATTATTTCTCAATATTTGGGATTCTAATCCAACAAGAAAGTTCGCACCAGAACACAACAACAGGAAAAATTACAAAAGATGAAACACTAACACCAAGATTTACATTTAAAATAATAAAAGAGGCCTTTATTCTTGTCTGATACATTTGTCCATGACGGACTGCACCGCTGCCCCACGAGCTCACGAGCACACATCCGTCCACACTGATTATTCGCGCTTAAACTATACAAAACAAAAGGGGGTTACATATACATACATATATATCTAGAGGGTTCGCCAGCTTGTCGCGTGCACCGATGCCAGGAGAGACCAATGCTTCGTCAGGAATAATACAATAACTACACGCCGATGATCGGATGATATCCCCTTCTCTTTCACTCTCTTCGCGTCTTTCAACTCTTTTCCTCTCACACTTTTTTACTTCTAGACCCACGTCCTCACTCGAATTTCCCTGTACACTACTTCTCTCTATCTCTCTCTATATCTTTTCTACACAGAGAGATTTTTGGTACAGAAAATTGGTTCCAAACTGGAGTAGGGAGACTCTCTCACTTCTGGTGAGACACATTGTCTTACATGGAAGGGAGATTCGAGGAAACTTATATATGAAGCCTATAATTAAACACGTATGATCACAAGAGGGGATAAGTTCAGCAAAAGTACAAAAGAGGCGAGGTAACCGGAACAGACTAGTTTACTTCACCACAATGATGATAATGATGACAATTTAAAAATCATTCTTTTTGATATGATTTTCTACATATACAAATACGGTTACTATCATTGTTACGAGACATAAGATATCAATTAAAAAGTGTTTTGCTTCTTAATTATAATTAACAGATAATGTATCTCTTGATATGAATATTTTTTTTGGGCTTATTTTACATCATTCTTAGAAATTTATTGCATTCAAAATATTTGTGACACTGAAGGAGCGGCGTTGGCTCAGTGGTAAGTGTGCTTGTTACTGATACAACGCAGTTCTAGGGGTCGTGGGTTCGATTCCAGGTGAATGCAGATTTTTTCAAAAACTGTTTTCATCGGGAAAAGTTCCTATGAAACCCCGGCTGTTTCGGGGCGGGTTTTTCCGTGGAATTTTCCTTCAGAGTAATTCCAGGGTTTTTTCCTTGCCCCACAGGTCTTCGGGCCTGGGTAAATGCGAAACAGTGTTAGGGCTATAGGTAGGGATTAGCGGACCCGATGCCAGGCGTCGGGCAGGGATCGCTGGCCTTACCGGCGAGGAGTGGCCCCTGAAACAACGGGGCTTCTCCGGGGATGCTAATTAGCCTGGATCCGATGCTTCGGCAGAGAGCGCCGGCTTAACCGGCGAGGAGTGGACGTCCTGGAATAATGGAGTCTTCTCCGGGGAAAGGCTNTAAAACACTTTAATGTTTGCAAAACTTTTGTCGTACTATATTATTTTTAGAGTAGTATCTTGTTTTTTCTAAATTTTCAGTTAATTTTTCATCGCTATACCGGGACATTAGGAATTACTTTACCAGCAATAACTGGCATATAGAGCAACGTATCCCAAATCTAAATCCATCATCAAAGAATTTTTTAAGAATCCAATTTTTAACCAGGCCCATTACAAAATTGTTCGAAATCAACCTGTTCTGAAAGAATTATTAGTAATGAACTTTACTACAGTATATAGTTTGATGTTAATAAACAACTACATAGCAACAAACTTTTTTTCAGTAAAATGCCCAGAAGTACCACTTTTGCGACCAACATGTGGCACGCTAATGTTCTTGCAAAGCGCACAATCACTGAAACGTGCAACTATCATAGTATAAGGTATTTTTACTAGTAAAAAATCTTAATTATATAAAAAAACGAAACAAAGGAGTGGCATTAGCTCAGTGGTAAGCATACTTGTTACTGATACAACATTGTTCTAGGGGTAGTGAGTTGAATTCCCGGTGAGTGCAGATTTTTTCAAAAACTGTTATGACAAGAAAAAGTTCCTATGCAACCCTGGGAGTTTCGGGGTGGGTTTTTTCCATGGAATTTTCTTTTAGAGTAATTCCAGGATTTTTTTTTTGCCTCACAGGTCTTTCGGGCCTAGGTTAATGCGGAAAAAGTATTACGGCTATAGATAGGCATTATCGAATCCAATGCGCCAGGCAGGGATCATCGACCTTACCGGCGAGGAGTGTTTCCTGAAACATGGGGCTTCTCCGGGGATGCTAATTAGCCTGGATCCGATGATTCTGTAGAAAGCGTTTCCTTACGGGGGTTGGGGCGCAATTTACTTAAAAATGAAAACGTTTGAAAAAAATTTATGTTGTAAAGAAACATGTTATGTACAGTGTCACCAAATTTGAACACAATTGCGTTAACAGATTTCGAGAAAAAAATGTATCAAGTTTATTTTTTTCGTTGCCTATAATATGGACTTAAATGTAAATTGTCAAAAAAGTTGTGGAAAAATAACTATTACGCTTGGCCTGTTATTACATTTTTTTTTAATTCTCTTACATCTTTGTATTTATATATCTCCCCGGTCACGCAGGACCGGTTATCGAGAAAACTCTTTAAAATTCTTATTTTTCAATCGCTTTTGTTTTTTTTTTTTATCTTAAAATTATTCCTTATCCTAAGTCGGTTTCATGGATTCGATACCTGGCAAAAACCATCAAAAAAAATGTGAATGCCCCAACCGAGAATCGAACCCACTAATATATTCAGATCAGTACAATAAAGAGCCTTTTTGGAGGTAATTTCAAGAGAGAGCTTTTAGGAAGAGCCGTTTCAGTAAAAAGTTTTTTTACTTGGCTTCAAGTTGGTAATACATTGAATGTAGATGTACAGATCACCTTTAACAATATGTATTATTGATACGATGTGGTTCTCAACTAATATAATTATTATCAATTACTAAAACACCATAGACCAATCAATCCACAACTTAACGCGTGTCTTGAATATGAGGTAAATAAATTAAATAGGTAATTTTTAGAAAAAAATAACGACTCTTAACTAATGAAGTGACGCTTTTCTCGATGGATGAAGAGATTAGTAATAAAAAAAGCACCTTAAACCTTTGGACGTCAAGCAAGTTTCTGATCGTAAGGAGACAATTATTGCAAAAAGCGTCGTGAAATTTGTGGCACAAAAAGTTTATTGATTGATAAATTAACTATTAAAGACTGTTGCGCCTTGAACCAAATCGTTATTTGCTATTAATTAAAATAACTATTATCATTGTTCTTGAAATACAATTAATGTAATTTAAAGCATTACTTTAATGTCAACTACAGAACATAAATATATTGTTATTAAACTTTTTTTATCTTCAAATCCTTATTAAAATCCTTTATATAATAGTTTGTATGAAAGATAAAACCACAAAGCTAAAGTTATAAGAAAAGTTAGACGTTAAGACATTTTGTATATNGCATTACTTTAATGTCAACTACAGAACATAAATATATTGTTATTAAACTTTTTTTATCTTCAAATCCTTATTAAAATCCTTTATATAATAGTTTGTATGAAAGATAAAACCACAAAGCTAAAGTTATAAGAAAAGTTAGACGTTAAGACATTTTGTATATTTATATTAAAAGCATTACCAACTTAAAATCAAGTAAAAAAATTTTTATTTAAGAAGGCTCCTTCTTGCACCAGAGGTTGAAAAGACTCTCGCATACTCAAAAATCTGAAAAGGCTTGCCATTAAGTTTAAAAACGCTCGCTCTTGACGCTGCTTCTGAAAAGGCTCGAAAAGGCTTTTTTTGCGCTAACCCAAAGCGATTTATATATTAACTTGACACAAAGAAAAATAGACATTTAAAAAAAATTACTATACAAATTAAAGGAACAGATAAGTAAATGAAACACCACGGAAGATGGTGACATAAAACCGGCAATTAAAGATAAGTTGTTAAAATACAGTTAGTAGTGGTATATTTAAGGAAGAAAGAAAACAGATACAAGACAAGACAGAAGAAAAGATACTTAAATAAAGAGAACAAGAATGTAGTGGGGTTGAGGAAGATAGAAACAAAGCATATAAAAATCCGTCCCATTAAGTAGATTTTCAATTTTCTACATAAACTTGATCTTAAAATTTCAATTTAAATTCTTATTTGATTTGATCGAATCTTTGTTAGTTGCGATTCTGAAAGGTAACCGTATTTTTGAAAGCTAATTTTTCATCCCTTCAGTGATCATACAAACAGCAAACTTTCAACTTTTGCAGCAAAATATTTACTTCACCTTGTAGTAAGTATATTATAGCAAATTTTGTTACTTATTTCTAAGCATTTTTTGCAATGGTTACTTGGGAAAATTTTTATTCACTTTTATTCCTTTTACATTGTATTTAATTAACAATAATTTAGTTTAACCTTTTGTTCAGAGCATTGGAAAATAGAGAATCAACAGCAATAAAAAAGGGATTTCTATATTTTGTTTTACACAATCTTTGTAATAATTGGAATTCATTGCAGGGTCTTGATTAGACAAGATAAGTTTGACGTTGCAGTTTTTAGTTACGTATTTAGTTACGTAGTATCAATGTCTCCTACATTGATTCAATTAAATTTCCAGTAAAAATTTGTCTATATTTGGATATGTATTTATCAAACAGCTATATTTGCGAACTGTGCCCAATAGGCTCTGCAATGCTGCGTTACTATGCATTTATATGCCATTGTTATTGACGTAGTGAAAAACGGTCTCAGATTTAATTGGCCTTTAATTCACAGCTGGAAAATACGCACATAAGAAAGTAGATTCTCAGAGGTGCGAGCCAAGTGAGAAAAGTCCGAGTCTTAATTTTGTGAGCATGCGTTATCAAGCCCCCCGAGCCACAGGAACTGTAGCTAACACCTCAGTGCTACCATGGCCTCCAACTACATATATAAAGGTAGTGACAGAGCATACATAAAAAATGTAAAATTCAAAGATGTTTAATGAAATTAATATTGACGCTGATGCTAGATATGCCAATCAGAATTTTTATCCAATAGTTTTATTATCTGATTCTGTATTCCTTCCCTATCTAAACACGTACATCGATAAGGTCGTTCATAACAATATTTGTCCATCGTATCATCAATGTGGGCTTCGTAATCTTTGATAGTAGTATCAACATCACACTTGTCTTTGGCAAATAATGAAAAAAATCTATGGTATTTACCAATGTATTCGTTTCTGAGAGCTTATTTAAGTCTAAATGACTCATTGAAATTACATGAGTTTACATTCATGTATTCGTTAAAATTTGTTGCATGCATATCCATTTGTTTTCTCATATTTCATTGTATTATTATTACATTTTTTTATTGTTATCTGATACACCCTAAATACTGAAATTTAATTTATTTAATATTTCAATAATACAAATTAACAATTACAACTTGGTAAAACACTTTAATGTTTGCAAAACTTTTGTCGTACTATATTATTTTTAGAGTAGTATCTTGTTTTTTCTAAATTTTCAGTTAATTTTTCATCGCTATACCGGGACATTAGGAATTACTTTACCAGCAATAACTGGCATATAGAGCAACGTATCCCAAATCTAAATCCATCATCAAAGAATTTTTTAAGAATCCAATTTTTAACCAGGCCCATTACAAAATTGTTCGAAATCAACCTGTTCTGAAAGAATTATTAGTAATGAACTTTACTACAGTATATAGTTTGATGTTAATAAACAACTACATAGCAACAAACTTTTTTTCAGTAAAATGCCCAGAAGTACCACTTTTGCGACCAACATGTGGCACGCTAATGTTCTTGCAAAGCGCACAATCACTGAAACGTGCAACTATCATAGTATAAGGTATTTTTACTAGTAAAAAATCTTAATTATATAAAAAAACGAAACAAAGGAGTGGCATTAGCTCAGTGGTAAGCATACTTGTTACTGATACAACATTGTTCTAGGGGTAGTGAGTTGAATTCCCGGTGAGTGCAGATTTTTTCAAAAACTGTTATGACAAGAAAAAGTTCCTATGCAACCCTGGGAGTTTCGGGGTGGGTTTTTTCCATGGAATTTTCTTTTAGAGTAATTCCAGGATTTTTTTTTTGCCTCACAGGTCTTTCGGGCCTAGGTTAATGCGGAAAAAGTATTACGGCTATAGATAGGCATTATCGAATCCAATGCGCCAGGCAGGGATCATCGACCTTACCGGCGAGGAGTGTTTCCTGAAACATGGGGCTTCTCCGGGGATGCTAATTAGCCTGGATCCGATGATTCTGTAGAAAGCGTTTCCTTACGGGGGTTGGGGCGCAATTTACTTAAAAATGAAAACGTTTGAAAAAAATTTATGTTGTAAAGAAACATGTTATGTACAGTGTCACCAAATTTGAACACAATTGCGTTAACAGATTTCGAGAAAAAAATGTATCAAGTTTATTTTTTTCGTTGCCTATAATATGGACTTAAATGTAAATTGTCAAAAAAGTTGTGGAAAAATAACTATTACGCTTGGCCTGTTATTACATTTTTTTTTAATTCTCTTACATCTTTGTATTTATATATCTCCCCGGTCACGCAGGACCGGTTATCGAGAAAACTCTTTAAAATTCTTATTTTTCAATCGCTTTTGTTTTTTTTTTTTATCTTAAAATTATTCCTTATCCTAAGTCGGTTTCATGGATTCGATACCTGGCAAAAACCATCAAAAAAAATGTGAATGCCCCGACCGAGAATCGAACCCACTACCCCTCAAGCTGTGTTGTTTCGGTGGCTAGCACGCTAACCACTGAGCCAACGACGAGCTCGTACGATATATAATCATTATATACTCTTCTATATAGCTATGTATACGGGTAGTACACTTTATAAACGAGAGAGAGAGGCGACAGTAAGCGCGCGAAGAGACAGAGAGCCGAGCTGAGCCGAGCCAAGTTTAACCGGAAATTGTGCCATCATACGGGTCGCTTCATCGCGCCGGTCGAACCCCCAAGCGCACCAATAGATGTTTCACATAAAAAAATATTTAGGCTATTTGATAAATACCATACGAAACTAGATAATTTGAAGAACATTTTGTAATTTTTTTAAAGTATATTATTTAAAAACTAACGAGTACTGGCGAGTTGGACACAAATGCATTTTCCGTAATTGAGAGAGCCGACGGTTTTTGACTAGTTTAGTACAGCAGACTTTATCACGGCACCT
The DNA here is from genome assembly GCF_000648655.2 of Copidosoma floridanum. The sequence continues at coordinate 227,608 of NW_019379983.1, forward strand.
TATGCATATACACGTGCTCACCTTTACCTCCCCACGGGAGCAACCCAACTCCCTTAACCAGCGAGGGCAAGGAGTGGACGTCCTGAAATACGCAGTCATCTCCAGAAAAAGACTACACAGTCGAGAGTGGACCCGATGCACCTTTGGTACAAAGAGTGTCAGCTTAACTGGCATGGTGTTTCACCGGAGATATTCCCACTGTGCCTATGGTATAACATAGATATGATATCAATTAAGGAATTGGTAAATGGGTAAGAAAATACTACATACCCACACATAGGTGGTAAGTGGGTAGCCCCAGAGACTAGGCCAATAGGCTGTCACGTATCATTTAGCTCGAATTTGAATGTTCACTTGAAGTTAAGTAATTAATAATTACCGCTAGTCAACAGGCTAAAAATTTATCAACTATTAGCATAAGTACTAACTTATAAGACAATTTAATTTAATTTTGAATAATTGTTAATTGTTGCGAATAATTATGGTCGTGGATACAATAGAGAAAAATCACATACTACTCAATCATCATATAGTAAGCACTTTGTTTAGGGTTACCATCTGCAAAATCAATGAAGTAGGACAAAAAAGTCAAAAAATCCAAAGATTTTAAATAATAACCCTGACATAATTGTAAACATTTTTTTTTTAATATTTCGAGAAAATTAAATGAAACATTGTTGTATTTTAATTTTAAAATTAATGTAATTTTAACGTATAATAAAAAGGGGTACGCACCTCTTTTAACTATAACTCTGAAGTTTGCAAC
>NW_019379983.1:228394-293123 GCF_000648655.2 Copidosoma floridanum
AAAAAAAAATTTTTTTGTTTTTTTTTTTAATTAAAATGCTTTAAATGCTTCAACAAGTGATAAGGAAGGCTCCCAGCAATTTTTAGATCATAAAAATGTACCCTTCTCGAGATATAAGAGTTTAAAGATTGATTCAAGTGTAAAGGCGTAAAAAATGCGTTTAGGCCTTTAAAACTATTAAAGTAGAATTCATATAGTGTATATGGATAAAGGTAAGTGTTTGTCTATGTAATAACTCATAAAAACTATCAAAAAAGAGTTCCTCTTTATGATACCGTCACGATATAACAATGACCCATATAACCCAATAACCCAACAAAGTTAAAATAAACTGTATACGCAAGTACAAATGACTTAAAAAATAAAAAATCGTCCATACAAAAACTATATTCTTAGTACTAGCTCGATAAAATAACTAATAATGTATATTTCCCGTCATCGACAACTAAATATGTTGTTGAATATTTCATTGTAAAAATATCCGTAATGGACAAAAATTTTTTAACATTCCAATTAAATGGGCTGTACAACACCAATAATGGCAGGGGAAACAGAATAAAAGATAAAAACGTACAACAGTTAAATCACGTTTCGTCTTTGACAAATTGTTATTTATAGAATTTATCATTAAAAAAGATCAGAAAATACCAACATTTCAAAGAAATCTGATATCACAAGCTGCACGCCACTAATAATGCATAGACATTAATATTTATCACTTAGTACAAAAAAAAAAAGTTATGAGTTCTAAAAATTTTCGTCTTCCGTAATTATTCATTACGCATACTATATCGCAAAAATGACCAAAAAGTGCGGAAATTCAAGGAAAATTTGTTATCACAGGCTGTACGCCACTAATAGTTTATAGAAATTAATTGGCATCACTTAGTACATATGAAAGTTATAAGTTCTATCAATTTTCGTCTTCCGGAATTGTTAATTGCGCATACTACATCGCAAAAATGACCGAAAAGTACGGAAATTTAGGGAAAATTTATTATCACAGGCTGTACGCCACTATTAATGCATAGAAATTTATTAATGTCACTTAGTACATATAAAAGTTAGAAGTTCTATCAATTTTCGTCTTCCGGAATTGTTAATTGCGCATACTATATCACAAAAATGACCGGAAAGTACGGAAATTTAGGGAAAATTTATTATCACAGGATGTACGCCACTGATAATGCATAGAAATTGATCAATATCACTTGGTCCTCATAATAGTTATAAGTTCTATCAATTTTCGTCTTCCAGAATTGTTAATTGCGCATACTACATCGCAAAAAAGACCAGAAAGTACGGAAATTTAGGGAAATATTATTATCACAGGCTGTACGCCACTGATAATGCATAATAATTTATTAATATCACTAAGTACATATAAAAGTTATAAGTTCTATCAATTTTCGTCTTCCGAAATTGTTAATTGCGCATACTATATCACAAAACGACCGAATAGTACGGAAATTTAGGGAAAATTTATTATCACAGGCTGTACGCCACTAATAATGTATAGAAATTGATCAATATCACTTAGAACAGATATAAGTTATAAGTTCTATCAATTTTCGTCTTCCGGAATTGTTAATTGCGCATACTATATCACAAAAATGACCAGAAAGTACGGAAATTTAGGAAAATTTATTATCACAGGCTGTACGCCACTGATAATGCATAATAATTTATTAATATCACTTAGTACATATAAAAGTTATAAGTTCTATTGAATTCCGTCTTCCGGAATTGTTAATTGCGCTAAGTGGTATTAATCAATTTTTATGCATTATCAGTGGCGTACAGCCGGTGATAATAATATTTCCCTAAATTTCCGTACTTTTCGGTCATTTTTGCGATGTACTATGCGCAATTAACAATTCCGAAAAACGAAAATTGATAGAACTTATAACTATTATAAGGACCAAGTGATATTGATCAATTTCTATGCATTATCAGTGGCGTACGGCCTGTGATAATAAATTTTCCCTAAATTTCCGTTCTTTCCGGTCATTTTTGTGATATAGTATGCGCAATTAACAATTCCGGAAGACGAAAATTGATAGAACTTATAACCTTTCTATGTACTAAGTGGTTTTAATTAATTTCTATGCATTATCAGTGGCGTACAGCCTGTGATAATAAATTTTCCCTAAATTTCCGTACCTTTCGGTCATTTTTGTGATATAGTATGCGCAATTAACAATTCCGGAAGACGAAAATTGATAGAACTCATAACCTTTATATGTACTAAGTGGTTTTAATGAATTTCTATGCATTATTAGTGGCGTACATCCTATGATAATAAATTTTCCCTAAATTTCCGTACTTTCCGGTCATTTTTGTGATATAGTATGCGCAATTAACAATTCCGAAAGACGAAAATTGATAGAACTTATAACTTTTATATATACTAAGTGATATTAATAAATTTCTAAGCATTATCAGTGGCGTACAGCCTGTGATAATAAATTTTCCCTAAATTTCCGTACTTTTCGGTCATTTTTGTGATATAGTATGCGCAATTAACAATTCCGGAAGACGAAAACTGATAGAACTTATAACTTATATATGTACTTAGTGATATTAATAAATTATTATGCATTATCAGTGGCGTACAGCCTGTGATAATAATATTTCCCTAAATTTCCGTACTTTTCGGTCATTTTTGCGATATAGTATGCGCAATTAACAATTCCGGAAGACGAAAATTGATGGAACTTATAACTTTTATATGTACTAAGTGATATTAATCAATTTCTATGCATTATCAGTGGCGTACAGCCTGTGATAATAAATTTTCCCTAAATTTCCGTACTTTTCGGTCATTTTTGTGATATAGTATGCGCAATTAACAATTCCGGAAGACGAAAACTGATAGAACTTATAACTTATATATGTACTTAGTGATATTAATAAATTATTATGCATTATCAGTGGCGTACAGCCTGTGATAATAATATTTCCCTAAATTTCCGTACTTTTCGGTCATTTTTGCGATATAGTATGCGCAATTAACAATTCCGGAAGACGAAAATTGATGGAACTTATAACTTTTATATGTACTAAGTGATATTAATCAATTTCTATGCATTATCAGTGGCGTACAGCCTGTGATAATAAATTTTCCCTAAATTTCCGTACTTTTCGGTCATTTTTGTGATATAGTATGCGCAATTAACAATTCCGGAAGACGAAAACTGATAGAACTTATAACTTATATATGTACTTAGTGATATTAATAAATTATTATGCATTATCAGTGGCGTACAGCCTGTGATAATAATATTTCCCTAAATTTCCGTACTTTTCGGTCATTTTTGCGATATAGTATGCGCAATTAACAATTCCGGAAGACGAAAATTGATGGAACTTATAACTTTTATATGTACTAAGTGATATTAATCAATTTCTATGCATTATCAGTGGCGTACAGCCTGTGATAATAAATTTTCCCTAAATTTCCGTACTTTTCGGTCATTTTTGTGATATAGTATGCGCAATTAACAATTCCGGAAGACGAAAACTGATAGAACTTATAACTTATATATGTACTTAGTGATATTAATAAATTATTATGCATTATCAGTGGCGTACAGCCTGTGATAATAATATTTCCCTAAATTTCCGTACTTTTCGGTCATTTTTGCGATATAGTATGCGCAATTAACAATTCCGGAAGACGAAAATTGATGGAACTTATAACTTTTATATGTACTAAGTGATATTAATCAATTTCTATGCATTATCAGTGGCGTACAGCCTGTGATAATAAATTTTCCCTAAATTTCCGTACTTTTCGGTCATTTTTGTGATATAGTATGCGCAATTAACAATTCCGGAAGACGAAAACTGATAGAACTTATAACTTATATATGTACTTAGTGATATTAATAAATTATTATGCATTATCAGTGGCGTACAGCCTGTGATAATAATATTTCCCTAAATTTCCGTACTTTTCGGTCATTTTTGCGATATAGTATGCGCAATTAACAATTCCGGAAGACGAAAATTGATGGAACTTATAACTTTTATATGTACTAAGTGATATTAATCAATTTCTATGCATTATCAGTGGCGTACAGCCTGTGATAATAAATTTTCCCTAAATTTCCGTACTTTTCGGTCATTTTTGTGATATAGTATGCGCAATTAACAATTCCGGAAGACGAAAACTGATAGAACTTATAACTTATATATGTACTTAGTGATATTAATAAATTATTATGCATTATCAGTGGCGTACAGCCTGTGATAATAATATTTCCCTAAATTTCCGTACTTTTCGGTCATTTTTGCGATATAGTATGCGCAATTAACAATTCCGGAAGACGAAAATTGATGGAACTTATAACTTTTATATGTACTAAGTGATATTAATCAATTTCTATGCATTATCAGTGGCGTACAGCCTGTGATAATAAATTTTCCCTAAATTTCCGTACTTTTCGGTCATTTTTGTGATATAGTATGCGCAATTAACAATTCCGGAAGACGAAAACTGATAGAACTTATAACTTATATATGTACTTAGTGATATTAATAAATTATTATGCATTATCAGTGGCGTACAGCCTGTGATAATAATATTTCCCTAAATTTCCGTACTTTTCGGTCATTTTTGCGATATAGTATGCGCAATTAACAATTCCGGAAGACGAAAATTGATGGAACTTATAACTTTTATATGTACTAAGTGATATTAATCAATTTCTATGCATTATCAGTGGCGTACAGCCTGTGATAATAAATTTTCCCTAAATTTCCGTACTTTTCGGTCATTTTTGTGATATAGTATGCGCAATTAACAATTCCGGAAGACGAAAACTGATAGAACTTATAACTTATATATGTACTTAGTGATATTAATAAATTATTATGCATTATCAGTGGCGTACAGCCTGTGATAATAATATTTCCCTAAATTTCCGTACTTTTCGGTCATTTTTGCGATATAGTATGCGCAATTAACAATTCCGGAAGACGAAAATTGATGGAACTTATAACTTTTATATGTACTAAGTGATATTAATCAATTTCTATGCATTATCAGTGGCGTACAGCCTGTGATAATAAATTTTCCCTAAATTTCCGTACTTTTCGGTCATTTTTGTGATATAGTATGCGCAATTAACAATTCCGGAAGACGAAAACTGATAGAACTTATAACTTATATATGTACTTAGTGATATTAATAAATTATTATGCATTATCAGTGGCGTACAGCCTGTGATAATAATATTTCCCTAAATTTCCGTACTTTTCGGTCATTTTTGCGATATAGTATGCGCAATTAACAATTCCGGAAGACGAAAATTGATGGAACTTATAACTTTTATATGTACTAAGTGATATTAATCAATTTCTATGCATTATCAGTGGCGTACAGCCTGTGATAATAAATTTTCCCTAAATTTCCGTACTTTTCGGTCATTTTTGTGATATAGTATGCGCAATTAACAATTCCGGAAGACGAAAACTGATAGAACTTATAACTTATATATGTACTTAGTGATATTAATAAATTATTATGCATTATCAGTGGCGTACAGCCTGTGATAATAATATTTCCCTAAATTTCCGTACTTTTCGGTCATTTTTGCGATATAGTATGCGCAATTAACAATTCCGGAAGACGAAAATTGATGGAACTTATAACTTTTATATGTACTAAGTGATATTAATCAATTTCTATGCATTATCAGTGGCGTACAGCCTGTGATAATAAATTTTCCCTAAATTTCCGTACTTTTCGGTCATTTTTGTGATATAGTATGCGCAATTAACAATTCCGGAAGACGAAAACTGATAGAACTTATAACTTATATATGTACTTAGTGATATTAATAAATTATTATGCATTATCAGTGGCGTACAGCCTGTGATAATAATATTTCCCTAAATTTCCGTACTTTTCGGTCATTTTTGCGATATAGTATGCGCAATTAACAATTCCGGAAGACGAAAATTGATGGAACTTATAACTTTTATATGTACTAAGTGATATTAATCAATTTCTATGCATTATCAGTGGCGTACAGCCTGTGATAATAAATTTTCCCTAAATTTCCGTACTTTTCGGTCATTTTTGTGATATAGTATGCGCAATTAACAATTCCGGAAGACGAAAACTGATAGAACTTATAACTTATATATGTACTTAGTGATATTAATAAATTATTATGCATTATCAGTGGCGTACAGCCTGTGATAATAATATTTCCCTAAATTTCCGTACTTTTCGGTCATTTTTGCGATATAGTATGCGCAATTAACAATTCCGGAAGACGAAAATTGATGGAACTTATAACTTTTATATGTACTAAGTGATATTAATCAATTTCTATGCATTATCAGTGGCGTACAGCCTGTGATAATAAATTTTCCCTAAATTTCCGTACTTTTCGGTCATTTTTGTGATATAGTATGCGCAATTAACAATTCCGGAAGACGAAAACTGATAGAACTTATAACTTATATATGTACTTAGTGATATTAATAAATTATTATGCATTATCAGTGGCGTACAGCCTGTGATAATAATATTTCCCTAAATTTCCGTACTTTTCGGTCATTTTTGCGATATAGTATGCGCAATTAACAATTCCGGAAGACGAAAATTGATGGAACTTATAACTTTTATATGTACTAAGTGATATTAATCAATTTCTATGCATTATCAGTGGCGTACAGCCTGTGATAATAAATTTTCCCTAAATTTCCGTACTTTTCGGTCATTTTTGTGATATAGTATGCGCAATTAACAATTCCGGAAGACGAAAACTGATAGAACTTATAACTTATATATGTACTTAGTGATATTAATAAATTATTATGCATTATCAGTGGCGTACAGCCTGTGATAATAATATTTCCCTAAATTTCCGTACTTTTCGGTCATTTTTGCGATATAGTATGCGCAATTAACAATTCCGGAAGACGAAAATTGATGGAACTTATAACTTTTATATGTACTAAGTGATATTAATCAATTTCTATGCATTATCAGTGGCGTACAGCCTGTGATAATAAATTTTCCCTAAATTTCCGTACTTTTCGGTCATTTTTGTGATATAGTATGCGCAATTAACAATTCCGGAAGACGAAAACTGATAGAACTTATAACTTATATATGTACTTAGTGATATTAATAAATTATTATGCATTATCAGTGGCGTACAGCCTGTGATAATAATATTTCCCTAAATTTCCGTACTTTTCGGTCATTTTTGCGATATAGTATGCGCAATTAACAATTCCGGAAGACGAAAATTGATGGAACTTATAACTTTTATATGTACTAAGTGATATTAATCAATTTCTATGCATTATCAGTGGCGTACAGCCTGTGATAATAAATTTTCCCTAAATTTCCGTACTTTTCGGTCATTTTTGTGATATAGTATGCGCAATTAACAATTCCGGAAGACGAAAACTGATAGAACTTATAACTTATATATGTACTTAGTGATATTAATAAATTATTATGCATTATCAGTGGCGTACAGCCTGTGATAATAATATTTCCCTAAATTTCCGTACTTTTCGGTCATTTTTGCGATATAGTATGCGCAATTAACAATTCCGGAAGACGAAAATTGATGGAACTTATAACTTTTATATGTACTAAGTGATATTAATCAATTTCTATGCATTATCAGTGGCGTACAGCCTGTGATAATAAATTTTCCCTAAATTTCCGTACTTTTCGGTCATTTTTGTGATATAGTATGCGCAATTAACAATTCCGGAAGACGAAAACTGATAGAACTTATAACTTATATATGTACTTAGTGATATTAATAAATTATTATGCATTATCAGTGGCGTACAGCCTGTGATAATAATATTTCCCTAAATTTCCGTACTTTTCGGTCATTTTTGCGATATAGTATGCGCAATTAACAATTCCGGAAGACGAAAATTGATAGAACTTATAACTTTTATATGTACTAAGTGATATTAATAAATTTCTATGCATTATCAGTGGCGTACAGCCTGTGATAATAAATTTTTCCTAAATTTTCGTACTTTTCGGTCATTTTTGCGTTATAGTATGTTTAATTAACAATTCCGGAAGACGAAAATTGATAGAACTTATAACTTTTATATGTACTAAGTGATATTAATAAATTATTATGCATTATCAGTGGCGTACAGCCTGTGATAATAATATTTCCCTAAATTTCCGTACTTTTCGGTCATTTTTGCGATATAGTATGCGCAATTAACAATTCCGGAAGACGAAAATTGATAGAACTTATAACTTTTATATGTACTAAGTGATATTAATAAATTATTATGCATTATCAGTGGCGTACAGCCTGTGATAATAATATTTCCCTAAATTTCCGTACTTTTCGGTCATTTTTGCGATATAGTATGCGCAATTAACAATTCCGGAAGACGAAAATTGATAGAACTTATAACTTTTATATGTACTAAGTGATATTAATAAATTTCTATGCATTATCAGTGGCGTACAGCCTGTGATGATAAATTTTCCCTAAATTTCCGTACTTTTCGGTCATTTTTGCGTTATAGTATGCTTAATTAACAATTCCGGAAGACGAAAATTGATAGAACTTATAACCTTTATATGTACTAAGTGATTTTAATCAATTTCTATGCATTATCAGTGGCGTACAGCCTGTGATAATAAATTTTCCCTAAATTTCCGTACTTTTCGGTCATTTTTGTGATATAGTATGCGCAATTAACAATTCCGGAAGACGAAAATTGATAGAACTTATATCTTTTATATGTACTAAGTGATATTAATAAATTATTATGCATTATCAGTGGCGTACAGCCTGTGATAATAATATTTCCCTAAATTTCCGTACTTTTCGGTCATTTTTGCGATGTAGTATGCGCAATTAACAATTCTGGAAGACGAAAATTGATAGAACTTATAACTATTATGAGGACCAAGTGATATTGATCAATTTCTATGCATTATCAGTGGCGTACATCCTGTGATAATAAATTTTCCCTAAATTTCCGTACTTTCCGGTCATTTTTGTGATATAGTATGCGCAATTAACAATTCCGGAAGACGAAAATTGATAGAACTTATAACTTTCATATGTACTAAGTGATGCCAATCAATTTCTATAAATTATTAGTGGCGTACAGCCTGTGATAACAAATTTTCCTGAATTTCCGTACTTTTCGGTCATTTTTGCGATATAGTATGCGTAATGAATAATTACGGAAGACGAAAATTTTTAGAACTCATAACTCTTTTTTTTTGAACTAAGTGATAAATATTAATGTCTATGCATTATTAGTGGCGTGCAGCTTGTGATATCAGATTCCTTTGAAATGTAGGTATTTTCTGATCTTTTTGAATGATAAACTCTATAAATAACAATTTGTCAAAGACGAAACGTGCTTCAACTGTTGTACGTTTTTATCTTTTATTCTGTTTCCCCTGCCATTATTGGTGTAGTACAGCCTATTTAATTGGAATGTTAAAAAATTGTTGTCCATTACGGATATTTTTACAATGAAATATTCAACATCATATTTAGTTGTCGATGACGGGAAATATACATTATTAGTTATTTTATCGAGCTAGTACTAAGAATATAGTTTTTGTATGGACGATTTTTTATTTTTTAAGTCATTTGTACTTGCGTATACAGTTTATTTTAACTTTGTTGGGTTATTGGGTTATATGGGTCATTGTTATATCGTGACGGTATCATAAAGAGGAACTCTTTTTTGATAGTTTTTATGAGTTATTACATAGACAAACACTTACCTTTATCCATATACACTATATGAATTCTACTTTAATAGTTTTAAAGGCCTAAACGCATTTTTTACGCCTTTACACTTGAATCAATCTTTAAACTCTTATATCTCGAGAAGGGTACATTTTTATGATCTAAAAATTGCTGGGAGCCTTCCTTATCACTTGTTGAAGCATTTAAAGCATTTTAATTAAAAAAAAAAACAAAAAAATTTTTTTTTATTTTCGTTGCACGCAACGTTGCAAACTTCAGAGTCATTTTTAACTGTGGGGTTTGCAGTCTATTTAAAGATGTAGTTTCCCATTACGATGTTCTTAGCGGTGCAAATTGAAGACATACCATACTGGCAAGACCTATCTCCTGAGATTTTCGGCTCAGGATCCTCTTTTGCGTTGAAACTTTGAGCTGAGAAAATTCCCGTTGCTTATCTTCGCTGATAACTTGAGTAAGCTATTTTTTTTATTTTTTTTATTTTGAAAGGTGGGGTAATGTATTGACGCACATTGCAGGGATCGCAGTAGCATGGAATTCTATGGTTTATTTTTATAAGACCCCCAATATCTACTTAACCCTGCCCTTATGCCACGTAGCTTTTGATACACCCCGGGATAGTGTTAGCATTACTTCACAGTAGAGCTCCCCGAAACATCATCGCATCTCACAGAATTTAAGAGCGAGCTCACTACCAGTTGCTAGAGGTGCCAATACTCTCAAGTCCTGAAAAGGACGAGATCCCTAAGAACCAGCACTCGTGTTTGGACTTTCTCGATAAGCTGCATTTTTTAACGAATACCATTATATGATTGATGGTTTGTTTAGCTGATAAGTAAATTTACTTAGTGCTGTATGGTTCTGCATTAGTCTTTACATGTCTAAGAAGTCTTGCCGCTTTACTTACGACCAACTTGGGCCTTTTCCTGGCCTCTTCTAGTGCACGTCTAAATGTCGGGCAGCTTCCACTGTTAGCTTCATGGCTCATATCTCTTATTTTGCAGAGATATTCTAGGCTTCGGAAACATCTAGTTACGGCCAGCCTCCTCCTTACACGGCAGATGATAAATCCAACCTTAATCCTACCTTCGTGCTCTACCTGCTTTGCTAGCATTTTGTCAAGTGCTATTACGCCATTTTTTGTTAGAACGTTAGCTTTTAGAAGTTGGATCTTGTAGTATTGGTTATGCTTTCTGATGACTTTCACAAAAAATTTTTTTGTTTTTCTTTTTTCATTGAGACCATCTAAGTCCCAAACTTCAAGCGTCGTTTTTTGTGCTGTAGTGACTACCTTAACTCGGTCTGCTACTGACTTTTCCACACTTTGGGAAAATTCTACTGCATTTTCAACTCCTTTAGTTTTTAGAAGCAAGTTCCCTTTTTTGGTTGTGACGACATTATACACAACAGCTCCTGTCTTATCAGGGTTGAAGTCAGTCTTTATCGACTCAAGCATCGACGTATGGACTCATTCACAAAGCTAAACAAGCGAACTCAAAGCCCTACTTATATTTCTCAGTGCAGGTCAACGGCAACAAAAGAGTTACACAATCTACAAAAAAACTTTATGAGTGCACATAAAGGTTCACTCATAATTCTAGGTACAAATCAACGCAATAGAAAAGTTAAAGAACATACTGAAAGTTATTTGACCGTTTGATAATAACGAAATGAATAAGTATAAATATATATCTTCATTCAATTTAGTGGAGTTTTTGTTTTACTGGACTTATAAACATTTTGTATTTTCATCATTATGTACACTATTGATATCTAATTTTACATTTACTATTATTATTATTATTATTATTATACAAAGAAATAAAAAACGTTTCCATAAACTCTGTCTTAATGGTAAAATATTACGTCATAAAGGCGAAATATTCAATCATGAGCTTTCGAAGGGCGTGGTTGTTGTATGTTTGTGCACAAATCACATATAATGTTTTTCTTACCAAAGGCACAAAGTGTAATTTTGCTCTTGTGGGTAGACTTCACGACTAGTAAATTACTTTAGGCCCTAAGGCAGACAAGTACTTTGGGCCCAGAGGGCGTAAAAAATTGTTCTACCCGTGGGTCAAAGTAATTACAAGGACACAAAATGTGGTGTGAGGGCTTGAAATATGGGACGTAGATCCAATCATGAAAAAAAAAAAAAAAAAAAGATAGTGAAGAAGAGGCCCGATGTTTTGCTGGCAGAACAGGAAGAGTTAAACATGCAGCAGGAGGCAGCGGGTGCCCAGAATTTCAAAATGCACTAGAGAAGGCTTAAAAAAAAGGTACCTACAAGACACAAGGTTGTTAAAGATAGCCTCAAAGCTGCCCGTCAATATCTAATAGCAGTGGAACGCTTGAAAGAAGAGGTTCTCAAAAATAAAGAGAATCATATCAGATATTCAGAAGATAATTTAAATTCCCTGCAGTATAGAGAATAAAGAAAGATAAATTCTGACAGCAAGTGCAGATAACAACTTTGAACTTTGCACTTAAGGAAGTGAAACGAGTCAAGAGAAACAGGAGTCCTTCGAATTATCCGAAAAAGAGCCTTAACTTGGTGATACCCAAAAGAAAGAGAACATACGATGACAAACAAGAAAAGACCATTTCCATCCATAGAAGTGGCTAAAAGATAATGTGTTTGTTTTCATTGTGTTAACAACATACTAAAATTTTCGGAACCATGGCGTCACAATTTTTAAGAAAAAAATAGCAAATTTAGGATCTTATACACAGGCTCTTACGATAACGTCGTCGCGACATTTGCATCGATAACTTGGAAAATATTCTTACAAATCTTTTGAAAAACTATCATACTATTATAAATAACACTTAAAATAACATATCCAATTTGAGAAAGCCTGCCGTCACGGTTTGAAAAACACTTATATTAAGAGTTTGAACAAAATGACATTGATATATCTGCATACAGAAGACGGGAATAAAAGATTGCACATAAATTCAATTTTGAAGTATTAACTTTTGTTTTTTTTAACTTATTAGTAATATTCTGCTGTACCATATGAAATAGCCCGCATGATTCATTAAGAATATTAATAAAATGCACCAATTTTTAATGTTAACTGACTTTCAAGGCCACCTGTACCGCTCTAACCCCCTCCAAATAGTCAGTAATAGAAACAGGCATAAAGTGATGACGCTTATATACCTGCAAAAACGTATGGTAATTTTAATATTCTCTAAGCCTAGAAGACCTTGCGAATATGTATGCACAAGCAGCGGCTGAACAGCAATTGCAGAAATTGATTAAGTTAAGGAAAATTTAACTTGTAAAAAATATTCAAAACCCAAATCCAAAAATCAATAATTTGCATTCTTTTCAAACTTGCACCTTACTTTTCTTTACCTTAGATTATTATTATAAATTTCAGTATTTTAAAAACTAAAGAGTACAACTATATATCAGGTCCACTTGCCACTGTGTAGCCTTTCCTCGGAGAAGACTCCGTATTTCAGGACGTCCACTCCTCGCTGGTAAGGCCGTCGGATGCAGGCTAATAAGCATCCCCATAGAAGCCCCATGTTTCAGGGAAAACTCCTCACCGGTAAATCCGGCGATCCCTGCCTGGCGCATCTCCGCTAATCTCTATGTTGAAAACAATAAAAAGTAATTGTTGGTAAAAGTTTTAATCATAATCGTAGTAAACATGTGACAAAAAAAATTATGGGGGGAAGACATAGGATTTTATTTTTCGCAATACTCTTGTATTGCAATTAACAATAAGATACTTTTTCAGTCCCACCAAACACTTAGCATCACCTACCTTGGCGTCAATACAAGCTTTGCAACCATCCATGAAGCTTCTCCGGGCTTTGACCACGATCTGTTTTGCACTGAAGTGTCGTACACGATCGAATTTTTATTACTATAGTAATCATTCGTTTCAAAAATGGCTCGAGTTCATTTCGTTTAAGCAGCGATTCATATATAGAAACTCAGTCCATATAATTTTTCTCTGTTAATTTATGTGAAACCCAAGTATCGAGCCTTTTCCGGTATCTAGCCTTATGTAATGTTTCAAAACCGTTTTTTTTTTTAATTTTATCAACTTTTTCAACGATTGGCCTACCAGGATGAGGTTAATTTCTAACATCGAAATTTCCAGAATTAAGACGAGCAAACTGATTCTGACGTTGGCGTTCACTAAATTACTCATTACCGTATACACTACACAATTTTCGATGAGCTTGCACGGTATTTTTTCCTTTTCGGATGTAAAATATCCAAGTATGACGAAAATAACTTTCTGGAATCTCTATTATCAAAGCACAATAACTTCTGCTTGAGTACGTGAATGGCGCTATTTTTATATCTACAATATTTTATAGACTGTCATTTTTAAATGTGCTATAGTATGGCTTTATTGAATAAGTATTACTAGCAATATGCTAGTTAAACGCTATCTATTAGAAAAAATCAAAATTACTTTTTCCCCAATCCAATATTTACCTTATACATACGAAAAAGTTTCATGATTACTTATAATACGTAATAATTGCCAATTGCTAAGCCAAAAATTTAAATACTACAAATCGAATAGACTTGTTAAGAATAGACAAAATGTTACAATATAAGTTTGTCATTTCGAATAGTTTGAAATGATGATATTATCAAGTTGTTTTGTAGCTGCAGCTATGGCAAAACATGATTCCGATTTTTGTATGTTTTTTATGAGCATTTAAGGAACTATGATCAAAATCCATTTTTATGATAAACTGTAGCCTACTTAAACAGTTATGACTTCAAGCTATAGGTTTAAAAACCTGGACCAAGAAGGAGGTTTATCTGAGCCTATTGTTGGTTGGTGTGAGTAGTGTAGTAAGCAAAAAAGTGTTTATTATATATGTATTTAAAGAAAATATTTTTAATCTTTGCGAATATCTTGAAACGGAAAATTTGTTTCTGTTATATATTTTTTCAAGGTTGCATTAGTAAAAGAATACAAATTAAAATTAAAAATTTTTTTTTACATCTATCGCAGTATAGCTTGAAAAATTTTAAGTCGCAATTATTTCACAAATTTAAGAAGAAAAACAGTAAAAAAAAGTCAGACAAAAATTTTTTTGCGATCAACTGCCTTATTAATAGAATTAATACAATCTGGATTTTATTATGGTCACACTTAAACCTTTACGAAAATTTTAATAAAACCATTTTATGTAGTACTAGCGGCCCCCCTGTCTCGGCTTCGCCCGAGACTCACTAAATGGAGCACCGTAGTGTGTTGATATGTAATGTGAAACGTTTTCAGGTAAAAATTTTACATCTATTTCTGGCACTTCTCACAGCAAAAATTTTTTTATTAAAAACGTATTTGTTCGGAATCCATACAGTTTATTTGGATACATATGCCATAAAATAATCGTTGGCCCTACAAGGCCGGTAATTTCCAGTTTCTTCCGTATAATCTACAAAAAGGGCTATTTTTTAAGCTGTAGAAATTTAGAACTCACAAAAAATACATAATTGAAAAAAAAATTTTTTCTCTTATCTCTTAACTTTATTACCACATCAACAAAGTCCTAGAGCTTCATCTCTACATTTTTTATCGCCACAAAAAAACAAATACATATTCTACCTATTTAAAAATCTGGAAAATTATAGAGATTACTATGAGGGTTATAGTAAAAAACTAATCTCTTACTTAATAAATTCTTTATTTATCGATTTTGATGCTGCTTAAATCTCGATATATGTTCAGCATCATTTTCATGACGCCTAAAAATGTATTCTTTAAATGCATTTGAAGTTTTTCTTCCAATTGACTTCTTGTGACTTTTGGCATAGTTAAGACTTCTGTGAGCCTTAAGGGGCTATTTTTTTTAACTTTATTATGTTGTAATATATTTGTTGGCAAGGTAGTTCGACGTCCGATGATCCTGAAAATGGCCGGTGAGATTCTTAAGTAAACTCTTTCTTGACTAAAGTTTCGAGCAAAGTGATTGCCTCATTATCTCACGGTGATCTTCTCTGGCCTGCTGTTGTAGCACCAGACTGATCGGGAGGAAACCTTCGTCTGTAACGTTGGAGATAATTGTACAGCTCTTTTCTAACATCTCCTGGTGTTGCGCCGGAGACGTTGATGTCTAAAGCACCTTTTTTTTTTTTTGCAGAATTTAGTGGTTTTGGTGATCTAAGGTGGGGAGATAAGTTCGTGATGCTTGCCCGTTGGAGACTGTCCCGTTTGCTCAGGTTTATTTTTCCTTCATAGCTGTTAGGTTCTTCCAGCACCGCCCTTGAAGAGGATCGGTGATTCCTGGTTAAATGCTTAGAGTCAAGAGGGTAATATAGGGTCATCGGTTACCGGGGTTCTTATCAGCCTTGCAACGAACAACTCCGCTCGTGATGTCTGCCAGTGAATGACTTACTTGGTTTAATAGTGGCCGACTTTACAAAGTCTTTTAGTCGACGAATCATTTTCGAAAATATTAGTAAAAATGTATTTGTTGGCAAGGTAGTTTAACACGTTAGGTGACCCTGAAAAGAACCGATGAGGTTGATGGTTGAGTAGGGAACGTAAATACTTACAATGGCCCTGAAAAGGGCCAGTGGTGACACTTCCAGCTATTTCTTTTTATTATTTCTGATGATGAAAAGCTGGCTGGGGTAGCTTGACTCTTACCCTCGAAGTCTTTATGTACAGGGACTGTGATGGATGGAGGTACGCCGCTGACCAAGGAATATCTCGTCTTTTGGTCGTTCCCTGAATAGCCAACTGCTCATCGTTAATTGGGAAAATGGGCCTGGAGAATATCTTCTCTGTAGGTATGTCATTAGTATGACCACTAAGAAGGAGGCCGTTGTGGCTGCCCGTACTCTTCAGGGCTGTCCACCCTGGCTTGCATTTGAAGTAAAAAACTTTTTGACGGCACCAGGCTGGATGGTTGAACGGCCACAAAACTCTGAAATGTTAGAGCAGGTTGTGAAGGCAGGTTGTGTGAGCAGAACGACTGCAATATGCGACAATTTGATAGGGCATCTTATAACCACTCTCTTCTATCTTTGATTGCGGGTGGCTTCAATTTTACGTCATTGCCACCTAGTGGATCCTACTGAACTAAAACGCAAAGCTAGCTTATTTTAGTACAACTTTGAGCTTATTTATCGTTATTGTTATGAACTTTTTCAATAAAAAAAACTATGCTAAAACCATCTCGGAATCATCAAGAATCAGTATGCAAAATTTCAGTAAAATCGGTTCAGTAGTTTTTGCGGTTAGCGATTACAACGGTTTTAGCGACTTTGCTTTATTTATTAGTAAGATAATCATTGATTACAATAATACTATTTTATAACTCATTATTTATTTAGGGAGTTTAGTATATAAAACTGAGTATTTAACTTAATTGCAAAAATTCAAATTGTTAACTAACTTTTTTGTTTGATTGTCTGTACACGTAAAAGAACTACAAAACAGACTTTAATAAAAACAGAGAATTTTTTATTCGATTGTATGAATTACGTAAGTGTTGCATGCTGCTAAATTAATGGACACTGACGTTCATCAACCTTTGTATTCGTATACAAGGATAATAATGACATTGATGTCATTTGCTAACGAGTTTCAATGACAGTTAAATCCTAATCTTTCAGGTAAAATTGAAGGTATAATGAAAAAGAAACCTTAATTACTTTTTACAAATTAGATTTATTTAAGTTACTTCAATTTTTAAATATTGAAAAACATCACGTGCGTGTGCTCTTTAATAAATTTAGAAAGCAATAAAGTTATTCGCATACCTTTATATATCGGGTAAGAACTAAAGATACGTTTTAAAGTAAATTTAGGATATTCTTTATGTCTTCTAGATACGACACTAAAAATTGCCATATTACAAGGGAAATTTGATGAGCCTTGCTGGTATGCCCACCTGAAAGCATCAGCCATGTTGACTAATCAGGTAGCTTGTGAAAAAGCTCGAATACATTCATTGGAAAAATTTTATCTTTCTATTTCAAAAACTTCTGTTTAAATTCACAAAAAAGGCAATTGAATCATACCACTAATTATTGCTTATTCCGATGGATAAATATCATGCGCACCGTAATATACCCTAAGAATGAATGTGATGTGCCAATAATAAATGAAATAATACAAAACAATTTGTTAGATATATTTCTATGTGGAAACGTTTTTCCAATTAATCTTGGTTTTCGTGGCAAAGGCAAATCAATAGAGGCAAAAAGATTCGTAAGTAATTTTACAGATAATCTATCTATACTTTTGACTACAGAGCAAGTAAGTTTTTCACACTTACTAAAAAAATGCCATTAAATTTTTAAATACGTGAATAGAAGGATATAAAACAAATTTAAATTATTTGCTTCTAGTATACAGAATATCACACTATTGGTTTTCTTAGATGAGTAAAAAAATTTCTGGGCTACATTTAACATTAATTACAACAGGACTTCAATTAAATAGGGGAAGTTTAATCTTTAAAAATTGCTAAACAAAAATGATGACGAACCAACTTCTAATTGAGAAAAATATTTTAAATGTATTTAATCAGATAATTCATGGAATTTGAATTATAGAGTTAAAAATTTAAATTTACGTGACAGTTAAGAACTATTCACTATTACATAGTATTATTAACAATTTTTCGTTAGTGTCATTAAAATTGTAAAAAGAACTTATACTAGATTGTTTCTATGTAGAATTGTATAAAAATTAAATAATTCAAAAGTGTTGACATTCTAATAGTGATTAACTATCACGTGTGTTATTATATGTAAACTTTTTCAATTAAGAAATACGTGAACTGTTAAGCAACACAAGTGTCAAAAACCATACAGTTAATTCTTAAAAATAAATATTTTTCTAAGATATTTGGATCAGCCTATTTAATCTATAATTATTATATCAGAAATGGAACATGTATTAGAACTTATGTGTTCTGCAAATTTAGAATCAATCAGCTTTTTCATCATTTGTATGTATTCTTCAAAAGACTTCGTAAAAAAATTATAGCATTGAAATTATTGTCCAAATGTAACAAAATAATAAACTCTTATTTTTATTTAAATGCATTCCATTAACTTAAAAAGGTAGTCTCCTTAAAATTTTTTGAAATTTCTAGTATCACGACCGTGTTTAGCAAGTCAGAGTCATAAAGAAATTGTTTTATGCTTCATGCCGAACCGGTGAAAATTAGTACTTTCGAAACATCTGTAGACTACATTTTAAAATTTCTCATTTTTATATAAGTTATAAATGGCAGCTTAGCGTACAGCTAAGAGAAATTATCCCGAAATGAGATATTATTTAATTTGCACTCGATGACCAAAATTGACAAGTTTGAAATGTTATGTTTAAAAAGTGATTAAATATGTATAAAAAAGGCTTAATTTGTTTATTTGAAACAAAAAAAAAACAGTTTAGAAAACAAAATAAAAGATAATTGAATAGTATTATTTCAAACCTTTAAAATTATGTCAATTAACGTCTATTTCAGCTAATCTTCATGACTTTTTTTTATGTATAAAATTAAATAAACTTGGAAGTAAACTTGTAATGGAAATGGCCTATAGCTTATACAGTCATAAAGCAAACCAATTATACGAACACAAAATATTAGTCGAATATAAAAACACCATACTAAAAATGTCTAGACGTACACACCATCAATAATTTATCATGGAACAAGTAAAATAAAAAACAAGGTAAATACGTAACCACACAAATGATATACTTAACCTTATCTGACTCTCACAGGATAACTAGGTCGATACTAGATACAGTAAGTACGCGTCTGAATCGTACTATATTATACCCGGTGATATTCAAACCCACTTGACTCGCATTACATACACCCATGAGCAAATATAGTCAATTTGTTGAATAACATTAGAAAGAATGAACTAGTATACATAAAATTATCATTCGCAAATAAACGACAATAGAGGCGAATACAATATCTGTGACAATTCTATTGTTCATATTTATATCAATATTTACTCTTTTTTCTAGCGACAAATTGTATGTACTTTGAGTACAAATCTATAAGAATATATAATTTTGATCTCGAAATTCGATTATTTGTATAGCTTCCTTACTCATTATTATTCGCGTTGTGAGGTCACAAGTACATTTTTAATTAATATCTCATTTAAAATGTTCAAATATACCAACAAACCGAAGCTATCGTCAATTTGAATATTCGCGCCATTAAGAAACGTAAAAGGGCCTTTTAATAAAAACACATTAAAAACGACTGTCTGCGGAACAGTATATCACCGCTGACGATCAACTAATTTTGTATATAGACAATTTTTCTCATAGTCATTGAAAAGAGTAATATTGTGTGCAGCAAAGTGCTGGCATGCATAATCAATAGATTTCTTAGGATTATCATCGAAGTATTCTCTTGCATATCATACAACTTTGTACTTAGTATAACGTAAGATTTTTATCAGTTACAAATACTGCAACTGTTCAAGAACTAACACAGACTTAAAACAAAATACAACCAAAATTTTTTTTGATTTTCCTGGTATTAACATTTTTTAATAGATCTGATATTTATTTTGATGAGAAGTTACGGTAATACTAAATACAATAAAGATAATTCTATGAGATGTAGATTAATTTAGAACCCTTAATCTAAAAAATTGGTATTTGGTGGGTTAGTACTCTAACAGAAAATGTCATTATTAAGCTTTGTCATAACTTTCATTATTATATTAAACCATGTTTAAAATAAATAGATTTTAAAATTATTTAGAAGATACCGTTATGATTATTCTCATATCTCAATTAAACTATATAAATGTTATGAACATCTCACTTTAAACTATTGATATTTTACTTATAAGGTTTGGAGACACTGTTTGCCATACGGATGCTATAATAAACTTCTTAAAGTTTAGATGAAAAAAAAAGAAAAATCACGCTGTTATCTCAAATTCATTTTGTTTATTTAAAAAACTATAACACCATGTCAGGTAGCAAAATTTGCTGTAAAATATACATTTTTCTGTATTGCAGTTTCAATGAGTGCTCCCAGCTTCTGCTTTTTGTTACACTGCCCAGGAAGTGAACTCGCAAAATTTCGTCAACGTTGTGGACATTGAGAGTTTGATCATGTTTTATTTCAGAGCTTATCGAAATGACTGTATTTGTAAAAGAAAATGGTTCGCTTAAAAAAAATAAATAAATTTAAAAAAAAATTTTTCGATGTCACTGGCATCACGATTTATTCTACATAACGTCAATTCATTATACGATTTTGACAAATAGAAAAACAAATAATAGAAACTTTTTATGGACTTTCTTAGACAGCATATACGCATTCTTAGATTAATACAAATTTCTTAGAAAATAGAAACTGAAAAATGTCTTGTGACAGTAGAGCTCAACATGGAACAATTTAAACAATTTTTTTTTTTTTAATACGCCTTAGTTACAAACTGATACAGACCTTTGTAATAAGTTGGCCTAGTATTGATTTTTCTTTGAAAGGAAATTCTTAGAGATCATAGATAATTAGGAAAAATTTACTATTTGTCTTAAAAACCGAATAAGTAATTTTCTGCTATTCTAGGTACTCATTAAAAAAAAAAAAAAAAAAACTAAGAGAAAAAATTTCAGAATTCAAATTCAAGGTCAGCACACCGACATATGACCGATAGCAACTACGCCATTAAAGCTCTATGCATACATTTTAGATTAAAATAGTAACAGTAATTGATATTAATGACTAAAACATAAAGCTGTCTTAAATCTACGTAAACGAGGTTTCTAGCACAGCAACTTAAAGCATAGAAAGCTTAATTATATAAATATTTAAGATTTAGTTAACTTTGTCACTAAAATATATTACTAATTAGCATTTTTGTTTATAAAGCTTGACATGATACCCTACTATAAATGTAACATACTAAAAGCAAGAAGCAAATTAATAAAAATCTCAACTTTTTTAAAAAGTCTCTAGATTCACCCTTAAACTCTAACTAGTCATGGATGCAACAAGAATAGGGAAATCTTAAATCTCAATACAGTAATAAGCAAACTCTACAACATAGTTTCATTTTTGTAACTTTAAAAAATTCATGATAGCATTTATTTTATATGAAACAAAAATTTACTCAATATTTTGAATACTTACGTTTAAAACATTTTCTGTTGCGTGAAATTTAATTTTTAAATCCAACAAATCTTCGTTAAAGTATAACTGCAATAATCGCTGCATCAGAAAAGTACCCCAGTTATCGACTTTAACTTGTTTTAGTCCTTGAACAATATCAGTATTTCTATTTCTATACAACGATTCCATGACTTGGATGGAACTAGTTCCTTAAAATAAAAAAATTTAGCTTGAATGAAGAAATAAGATAATAGTACAGATATATTGTATCTAAAACTCTTGATGCTACTTCACAAAATACAATATTTTATGAATTCGCATAAACATTTAAAATTAGAATTTTATTTTTAATCTAAAACCATTTCTACAAAATTTTTTGAAACATGTCCTTTTAAATTTAAGTATAAAATAGTTTATACATTGAGTAAGTTAGAACATTATAATGGGAGAATAACTATGTACAATAACCTGCTAATTGGCAGCAACAAAGATGGCGAATTGAAAACAAAAAAACTGCTACGACAGCATCCTAACAAAAAAAAAATATCCAATAAAATAACGTCAATTATGAACCAGTATTATTGTCGTCGTCATCATGATCAAATCATAAAAGTATTTTTATAAGAGAACTCATACAGAAATTTCCATCTGTTAACACATGTAGTGGGTTTGCGGAGGCATAAAATTTTGTAAGTCAAAATAACGGAGAAAAAGAGTTTCTTTTGGGGAGGGAGACGCGGGAGGAGGTAAACATGTTTATTTATACATTATAGAATTAATTCGTGTCAGTCAGAAGTGATAGTTCCCCACACTCGTCACAACCCCAACGTGCTAACATGTTTTTTCTTTAATCAAACATAATTATGAATTAAGGCGAAAAATGACTATTTGTGTCTCGTTTTATCGTGATAAGTGTGATGCCACGCTTTTGAACGACCGTCCACACTTCTTCCATATGCCCTCCTACGCTCATAAAATAGCCCTTCCACAGCCTCCCTACGCCAATACAAAATAAGGTGAAAAGAGAGTTTTATTTAGTCAAAAATTTTTGTGTGCCTCCTCTCGCAACTTAGACATATTTGAACCATAGAAATTCTCCTAATTTGAACGTCATTTGTACCACGATGAATCGTATTTGGAAGTTTTCAACTGTCATTCAGCTTCCAAATTTATTCACTGATTTTATACTAAAAGATTAAATTTTAAAAACTGATGCGTTTGACCATGTCTTTTAATTTTGGTGTAGCGTTAATAAAACATTAACAAACTGGGAAGACTAGGTTGTGAGATCTCGCCATGACTCAATACATTACATGTCATACTCTTGATAAATAGCATTCAACACACGCTGCCTCAATAATTTTCAAGATTTTTTCCTGTTTCATAAGTTTAATTTTTATCCTAACAGAATGTAATCTTATTGTGATCTTTGACATTCCCGGGGTAATACGAATTTTTCGTTGAACACTAATATTAGCTAATGTATATAAAAGTATCAAATTTTACAGTATAAAAAAATTGAACATCTCAAACATTAATGAATCAAAAGTGGGTGTAGCGACGGAAGATACTTTGTTGTACATTTTCAATTAAAAATGTATTCAAGTGTTACAAAAAAAACTTTGGTTATTTATTTCTTCAAACACTAATCGAAACAAACTAAATACCCTTGAGTGACATTACTTTAAATCAACAATTTGTTTGATATAATATAAGACATTAAATCCACTTTAATGTGATACATTGTCTGCACTTTTCATAATAATTAATTTGCGGAAGTGATGGATACTCAATAACTGAAAACAGAACATAAAACTGTAAAAGGGTCTACTCTCTTTATTTCCAAGATAAAATTTAGTAATCTCTGTACTCAAAAAATATACAGTAAAATAAAGATAAAAACTTTTTCTCATAGAAATAGTGTAGATTGTCGCAGAAACTACTGTTTGTTCTTGCTACTGCATACCAACTCCACAGAATTTCAGAGTCTATCATAATACTAGAAGAAGGTAGCATGTGACGAGGTAAAATTGGTGCCACTAATTTCCCTTCGACTTTGCGACTCCTCCTTGCTCTAATCTAATTCGGGCATGTTTCGTTGTCATATATATAATTTTCTTGGTATTTATTGTTTTTAGAGCCTGTGCGAGTTAGACGTGACGATGGAGACGCAAGGGCTCATTGGGCAACCAAAGCGGAGGGGAGGCACCAAGCCTGATCGGCAGAAACAACAGCAGCTGCAGCGGAAGAAACAGAAAAAGACGCGAAAAATCAGAGTAGTGTGGCAGGAATCAGGGAGGAGGGCCGGTACGAGAGCCTGGGAGGGGGGTCCAGTCTTGCTCGAACTGTGCAGCGTAGCAGTCGAAGCAAGAGCGTGTCGAGATTATTTTCCTTCTTCTTCTTGAGAATAAAGTAGCGAGCAGGTGTTGGAAGATCTGAGTAGCGGGAGTAAGGAAGCAGTGGACAATATCAAGGTATACGAGAGTTGTAGCGTAGGGAAGAACGAAAATCAGGGACGGAGATCAGGGTGCAGCGTCACGGCGTGTGAACAGCGGGGTCGAGGTCACGTAAGCCAACCGAGGAAATCAAGAGGACCAGACGGTTGTCGAGGGCTAACCTTCCGCCAAAGAGAGCGAGAGAGAGAGGACTGAGATCCACCTAGGAGCCGAGGACCGAGGAGCCCACTCTCGGGGTCAGACAGCGTCGCGACGAGATAGGATGTTCTGATCCTTCGGGTGCGAGTGAGAGCGAGGGGATAGAATATTCCGGGGCCGAAACGAATAGAAAGGAAGTGTACAAGAGCGAGAGAAAGGAGTGCTGGGACTTGATGAGCCGGTCTGAGTAGTGTGCAGGTGTGTGTAAACACAGAAAAGAGACAGAAAGGAGGAAGCGTGGAGCAGGGCACGAACTGTGGAGGGCAGTAGTACTGTGTATACGTGGAGGACCCTGGACGTGAGAGAGAGCCACACTAGCAAACTCTGCAAATGGCCAGCAAACTGCATAATGTGTGAAAAAGTCAAACATGAAGGTTAACCTTGAGAAGGCACTGTCCCTTGTTGCCTACACTGCAAAGCGGAACACAAAAGCACAGACACCAAAAACTGTAAAGAATATAAAGACCAAAAAGCAATTCAAATCTTAATAGCTTATGACAATATGTCCTACAATGATGCCAGACAGCAAATTAAAAGAAGATTTGGGGAGCTCCACAGGAATCAAGATGACTTTCCAGTTTTGAGAGAAAAAGCCCTAGCCAAGATATATGGATCAGTTGATGTCGACGTAACCTCATATAGTGACTCAATCAAGAAGCCTATCTTATACAAAGGTTCCACCAACGCACAGACCAACAAACCAAGCAACAAAGTTGGAAACACAGTAACTAATCAACCCAATCACCAGATACTAAGCCAAAATAAAGCATCAGACATTCAAAGTATACAACCAACGAAAGTGAATAATACTCTCCATACAACAAAGAGTCTCTTAAAAATGCAGAATCTTAACGCCTTACTCGCAAAAGGAGCACTTAGTGTTTCTAGTAGACCAAGGGTTGGAACTTATCAACAGAGTCTCTTAAGAACAATGAATGCGACGACTTCTCAACACAGTGGGACTACTGGACAAATGCAGGATTTCTAAACACCAAATGAAGGCAGCGAGTACTTTGAAAAAGGACTAAATAAAAATGACAACAGCATTAAGGAAGAAGTCACCCAGCAGAGGAACCAAAATAAAAGTGACAATAAAGACTATATCCCAAAAACATCACTAATAAGCCAACAGGGAAGTTCAACAAAAATAATCGAGACATTAAAGTTTTTAATCAAAACAAAAAAGGCAGGTAGTCTCCAACTTCATAAAAATATACATACTCTTTTTCTAGTAACTCAATTTTTTATTATTCTTGTTTAATTTATTTACTTTTTGAATTTTAAATCATACTTGATCTTACTTGGCTGAAAATATGAACAATTTGAAAATTCTACAATGGAACTCTAGAAGCATCTCCAATAAACTAGATTTACATAATCACTCACAAATGTACGATATAATTACTACAACTGAAACCTTTTTAGGTCCAAAGGATATTTTAACAATTAAAAGTTATAATGCTGTAAGATTTGATACGCTATAAAAAGGTCTGGAAGTGGTCATGGTATCTGTAGAGTCAAGCTGTGGACCTATACACATTGCAGCTTGTTACAGGTGCCCATCAAATAATAACAAATTATCGGTAGAGTGCTGGACAGAATTCACGGATAAAATGGGACTTTTTGACTCTTTTATAGTTTTGGGTGACTTTAATGCTCACCATAGTCTTTGGGGAAGTAAGAAGAACTGTCCTAGTGGAAAAATAATTGCTGATAACCTTGACTACGAAAAATTTTTTCTGCTAAACGATGGAAGCTATACTCATGTAAAAACTGTATCACAAGACACTTATTCCTTTTCTTGTATAGACTTAACTTTTGTGTCAATGGATCTAGCTATCCAAACCGAATGGTCAGTAGCAGACGACATGACACCTGGGGCAGTGTTCACTTTCCCATAGACATTTCCATTAATACCAGCCCAAAATTTCTATCTAAAATTGACATTAGATCTAATTTGAATAAATTAAACTGGGAAAAATTTAATTCCGAACTTAAAAAAGGTACCTGAATGTTTACTTCATTCAATTGTATTAACAGTAAATCTATTGATCAGTATGCATTTTTTGTTGACTTTCTTAATGGTTGCATAGTAAACTCTCTAAACTACAATACAAATAAACAAACGATGCATAAATACAAGAATATCGGTAAGCCTAAAAGCAAAAGACCCATTTGGTAAAACGAAGAGTGCGATAAAGCAGTCAGAGTTAGAAAAGCGAATTTAAAATCTTTTCAATATAGATGCAATGTGAACACTTTCATAAATTACAAAAAAAATTGTTGCTTAAACTACAAAGATCCTTTATTCCACCAAAAAGAAGCGTTCAGAACATATTGTGAATCCATCGACAATAAATCTAAAATTTCGAACGTTTGGTCAAAAATAAAATGTTTTAAAAGTGGATTGAGTCGCCCAGCAACAACTATAGGTAATAAAAAGTTCTCGGAGGAAACTTCAGCATGCTTGGAGAGACTGTGCGTGCCTTAAGTTCTCTCTGCAGAAGCATTCGATCGTTCTACTTTAAATAGTCAGCATGACGATGTACAACACATTCTTTGCAAACCCCATTCTTTCGAAGAATTAAAATCTGTGTTAAAAAGTTTAGATCTGGACATAGCTCCAGGAGTTGATAAAATTACCTATCGCGTCATATATTCCTTACCCAAATTTTTAAAAAGGATATTGTTAGATATATATAACGATTTGTACTCATATGGTGATCTTCGACACAAACCTAGATACAAACTTATCATTTTGCAGATAATTTAATAAACGAATTTTATGAGAATCTGACATTACCACATAGGGTATAAGCCATTTAAGCTTTAATATTACTATTTTAAAGTCTTTCAAAGTTGCTGCAACCGCAGGATTAGCAGCATTGGCATTAAGCGGAGTTTGCAACACAGCATTTATATCGTTTCTTGCTCTTGTAAGTAAAGCTCATGTTTTACATTAACAATTATCTTACGATAGTCTTCAGCAAAACCTAAAATCATATTCAGTGGAAGTATGATATCAAAATAGCCGTTATTATTAATATTTTTCATTCAATGACAATTTTTCTATTTCTAAGTTCGGAAAATAATAGGACCATGTGAAACTGTAAATATAACTATATTTTTCTAATCCTTTTTTACATCACCAAAATTCACATCTCTCACGTAGAAAAAATATTCAGGAGGGTTGAGTTTTCCCCCACTTACTCAGGAACAAGTTGTCTGATTGGATATTGCAAATTTTCACCGTCAGAATGCATATGCATATGTGTCTCATCTCGTGGATATATGATGAGGGTAATTATCTGCCTTTTTTGGAGTAACTCTTCCAAAGTGAATATAAGAGAGGTCTTGGATTGTGAAAATTCAGTTTGAAAATCATCGCAAGCATGACCAGAACAAGATCTGTACCGCACTTCTGTGACATAGACATGTTACAACTGGAAGAGATTGAAGACACTATTAATCATTGGTCATCGTAAGATGCACGCAATGCTTCTCGAAGGGGGGATGGGCAACCTTCTCGCAGCAAAACTGTCTAATTTTTCCCTAGTTTCCTCCCATCCCTCTTCCCTTCTTTCTCCCAAGTGCTCAGTGACCAGAATAGTGATTTTTACAGGAGCCGGCAGTATAGAACTATAATGTATTTATACAGAGAGGCAGAAGGAAAGGGAAGCTGATAAGCATATGCTAAATCAAATTTTTAGTTTTTAGTTGCGTTGTGTTAATGATAATTTTTCTAAGTCCTACAAAAAATTTTGACGGTAAAAAAACTCTGAGTAATAAATTTCTATTTACGTTTTTGCGTTTTTATTTTTTATATATTGAGTATAGAGTGTTATTACTAACTAGTAGTTGTTTATATTTACAAAAACAATGACAAACTGAACCATAATGCCATAATGCAAAACTCTTACAATGTAAATACGTTTTGCATACATGGGTGATTCTGACATAAGTGGTTCCAAATTCCTTTAAGAATTATTAAAAAAGAAGTTCAAAGCCATTTAGTACCTTCGTTCAAAAATTATAGCTGTTTAAAGAGGAGCGATACAAAATTGCTACACATAAGAACAAGTCGATTTTTGCCGGAAATTCGTTTAAAAAAAACCTATAACTTTTGATTGGTGGCAGCAAATTTAACACATTTTTTTATAATCGTTAAAGCTTCATTTCAGCAGTCATTTAAGCCTTTTTTGACCACCAAAAATAGTATACTCTTGTGCTATTAATGTTAGAAGTGAATTCGATATTCATCGATGTGTCTCGCACAAAAAGGCCAATTAGACCAAATGCCAAGATACGTGTCTTATTTTTTAGCTCAAAAATACTGGAAAAAAAGTTTCGTAAAGTTCTGATGCACAAAAGCTAGACAAAGAGACAATTTTACTTTTTAAATAAGTATATGTTAGCAGTACTTGTGTTTCTCAAGCTCCACACAAGTGCAAGCATGTATATGCACTCATACATGCTCTGTTTTTACAGTCGCAATCTATGTTTTTATTTTTTCCAAACTTGTAGCATACATGACAACGCCAAAAACAAAATTTATCACTGTACATTAACATAATACACACTTAAATCACTGATTTATTTGGTCAATTCACTCTTAATAACCTTTTTGTCAATTTATTAAAAAATTTTCTTGTGAGGCTCCATGCATTCTGGCGATCTTAGCGAGGGACAATTTTTCTCACTCGAAGGCGCTACCTGACATAGGCGCATATCAAATAGCTGACAGATAGCGAGACACCACGCTTGACATTACACCTCTTTCACGTTTTAAATCAACATCAAACCAATGTGTGGAACTCGGAACGAAGTTCTCGCACTTATGAAGAAATCACACGTATACTGTAAACTACAAGATTCGTAAATACATGTGAGTTCAATATGTATTTTTTTTTGCCGGTTTGGGCAGATATTTATGTCTTCCTTGTACATTTTTCATGTATGGAGGCTCGAGAACTTTTAAAAATGATTTTTAAGATTATTATATCCTACAAATTTGTGATATTTGTGCAAATATGCTATAATTTTTCCAAAAAATTTTTTTTTGATTTTTTTTAGAAATATGAAAAATATTGAAATTTGAGGTGGTGTCTTCATATAACTCAACACTTCTCTGTTTTTCTGTCACAATGTTTGTTTTACCTTTAGAAAATCCGTAAAACATGATATTTTTGATCTATCTTCCTTCCTTTTAAAGATGTGGCGTATTTTGTAATATTTGGAGGTTATACAATATTACAAAAACCCGTTTTATCAATACTGGCTATCTGCATTGATCTTCCATACATGCAAAAATTATTTGTTAACTTACTTTAATAAAATAATAACATTAACTAGTATATGTGATATTAATATTAACTATTATATTCCATACACATGCACGCAGGTTAACATGTACACACTTGCACAGTAAAAGTAGAAAGTACACACACACCACACACGCACACTCATCATACATGCACACTTTCATGGTTGCATCCATAATTCTGTAAACAAGTTACAAACACATACATACGTGCATGTATACATTGTATACGTGGACACTGCACACAGTAACACACTATGACACGGAAATAGCAATATGCATAACACTACATGCTGACTATATATCTTCCTATTTTATATAGTCATCTCGGTGGGATATTTCACACAAACTCCCACAGCCCTCTACAGACCTCCATTCATCCCCCACCACCCCCCTACAAAATAAGGTAAAAACCCGTCATTTTCTCCTTTATTTTGACACATCGCAGTTTTTTTAAACCCCTCCATACACAGACCCCCACGCATTTTTTCGTAATCCCCCATCTCCCCCCAGCACCCCCACACTACTTTTGGGGAACCTGAAAGGGATGATACAGTTTTTATCACTTGATGTGTATACAGACGTGTACGTGTCGTATACGGATTAATCTATTATTTTTAATTTGCTTCTTTATTAAATTACTTTAAAACAAAACTGCCTTATCGACATGATTCATCTCATCGTCAAGAAGAAATCTGAAGTCATAATTGATTTATAGGGGGTCGTTGCGTAAAGCGTCATTATAATTATATATTAAATTATAAAGTCATCTATTATATCATATAGTTAACTATGTGGGGCATTCCAAGCAACGTTTCACCATGTAAAAGCTTTTATATTGGAAGTTAAAAGATTATTTGTTCATTGATGTTTTACTCAAAGTCTTTCAATGAAAATATAGTTCAATACATCATGAAAACAATATGTTACACATATTTTTGTACGGTAAAAATTTTCGTTTGTGAATAATGTTAACTGATAAGAACATGTTTTTTTTTTTTTCTACAATAAACTTTTTTTTTCATCTATTTCTCCACACCGCTCAGATGACAAATAGATGGACTTTATACAGAGGAATAATTACTGACCATTTTATTTATACAACTAAGAGAACGATTACAAACCAATTTATATTAATTGTATTTCAATTTATTTGTAAGTATAAAGTTCTTGATACGCTACGTTTTTTTTGTTAGCATTTACGTAAAACTATGTGTGAAATGTTAATTTTTATGTGTATGTATTATATTATTTTGTATATGCGTTAATAAAACCAATACATACATAAATTTAAATTACATTTATATTATCATTAAAACAAACCGTGGATGTTTCGCATTAAGATGACTTATTTTATGAGTCAACTTATTGTAATGTCGCACAGTAGGACAAATCGCCTAAAACTGGCGAAAATTCAATTTTTCAAGTTTCGAATTTGGCATTTTTTGTGATGTTCACTTCTTCTTATTACTCAAGAGCATATAAGTCAGTAAAGATCATGACCCAAAAAAATTTTTTCTTAAACGTACGCAGCTTCCAGGTAAGTGAATTTCGCTTTTTCCGAATTTTTTTTAATTTTTGTATGATTTTTGTTTCTTAAATAGATCGTAAAATTTTTTAGTTCGATTTAGCCATTAATTTTTTTTTAATATTAATAATTTTCTTATTGACTTATGAAAATAAATAAATCTTTAGGTATTTAATTTTACTTTCAAAAAATGGTATATTTATTCAAATATTTAAAGAAAACGTAGAAAATCAAAAAGGTTTTTTTCGAGCTTTCACGGGCTCTCTAGCGATTTCATATACCTGAACACACCTAGAAAGTAAATCCATCAAAAAATCTTGCCCACATTTGCCCCTCCTTCAATAAGATGAAAAATCATTTCTTAAGTAAGGGCAATAGTTCGACTGCTAGGTCTTTTCTGGTGTACAACTAGTCTGCACTGGATAAATAAAGATTTTTTTAGAGTTTTTTTTAGTGTTTATTTTACGCAGAATCCGAATTGACTTTTTACAATTTGTTTAGAGTAGTACAATTTTTCTAAAACGCAATTGTTTAAGCAATTATAAAAATATTCAAAAAAATCAAAATTTTGGTTTAAAACATTTTTTCCCAGAATCTGGCATATTTTAAGAAGAAAAAGTCTCTTGTAATTTTTTCGTAAAAAGCTTCTAAAAAAGTTATAAGTTTTTGAAGTCCCCAAATCGGGCATTTTTCATGAACTGTAATTGTTAATATCTTTTAATAGAAGCATTTTACAGAAAAGTATCAAGAGAACATTTCTTCTTTAAATGGATTAATAAATCAGAAACATAAGTTTTTTCAAACATAAGTAACACTTTTCAATATTTGATAAAATAATTACCTTTTTTAAACAACCACGTACCTGAACTGACACCACGCTACTAGGTATGACCGTGTAACTTAGAATTTCGCACTATTTCATTAGATTAATACTAGCAAAGGTAAGATGCAGTTGCATAATGCAATCTAAAGAAATCCTTTAATAATCTACTATCATATTATTGTTATAAGTAAAGTAATATTGTCTTGTCCATTGTAAATTTTCCGCGCGTATATATACAATTTAACGATGAATAAAATAAAACGGTCTGAACTCCATTATGCTTACCTGAAGACCACAAGAAAATGAATTGCCGAAACGAAAGTCGAAGTTATACAGAATTTAATAGATAAATTTAATGTTTCTAACGATTATATTACAAGAAAAACTCTTCAAGATAAACTTAACTCAAGATTTCACAACAGATACAGTGAAAAATGGAATGCATCAAAACGTAATGATGATCGATTTTTTGTGAAAGAGCAAGACTAGTGAAATACCGAAATAGATTTTACATTTAACAGCCACCTCCGTAAGTTTAATTTGGTCTTTCAATATAATACGCAAGTATCATCATCATGATTAAATCATAGAAAAAAAAGAAAACGCAAAAAGAGGAAGAAAATCAAAACCATTTGGCGAAAGTTCTGATCGTAGTAAAAGACGTACAACAGAATCTCTTCGTAATTCAAATAGTGTGAATGCGTTAACGACTGCAGCATCAATGGCCTTATGTTCTGATGGAAATAACGCTGCTGCAGAACTGTTAAAGAAAACCTCAGAAGGTTCTCCAAATCGCGCAAAAAAAATTTTAGATTCATGGAAAAACTCACATAATCATGTTACTAAGTATACGCCTGAAGAGGCTTTAACTTTTATAATTGAAAACCGCTTTACTCAGCGACAATACGAAACCATACGTCAAAATGCAAGAGCAAAAAATTGTGGTATCCATCCAACTTACAAAAATATCGTTAAAGCTAAAAAAGCTTGTAGTCTTGGTATTACATGCCACCAACGGTTTATAAGGTAACTATTTTTTTTTTCAACTTATTAGCAGACCCCAGGGTATAAAATTTATAAACCACGACTCAAGTTCGGAACAACTGAAAAAGNTACAAAATTAGATTTTATTGATGGTTCAGAAGGTTCTGGCAAAACATTTTGATTTTAAACATTAATTTTTTTTTCGTTAGGACAGGAATTGCTTTAATTTTATGGCCTAAAAGAATGACAAGTCCTAGAACATTTTAATAGCCATTAGATGTGAATAATATTGCAAGTTTTTTTTTAAGATACAAAGCTGATTGAAAACAATTACGAGAAGTAAACGAAATTATTTAGGACGAAGCTTCAATAATTCCTAAAAAGCTTTGGAAATAGAAGATAAATTCTTGAAAGATTTATGTGATGATAATATTCCATTTGATGGAAAAATGATTTATTTTAGGAGGCGATTTTAGGCAAAGTGATAAAGCATGAGTGTCAAAGTTCTACGGTTGGTTAAACTATAACGTATCCATTTTCATGGAAATACTGTAAAATTATGAAATTGAAAAGTAATATGTGGTGTACAGATTTGAGATTTTCATTATTGTTAATGGACATTGGGAATGGGACAATAAAATCTTTCGAAATTTTACAGGGATGGTAAACTGACGATGTTTCTAAAAAAATTTATAGGGATGGTGTAAATCGCTGCCTATGGAAAGTAATTCTTACAATTCATAACGAACTTTTGTACATTTTAAATAAAAAAATTTTGAATTTTATTCAAGGAAAGAAAAAAAAAGGACCTATTACAGCATAGATTATGCAAAATATGAAGGTAGTGATCGCACTCATAAAAACATAAACATAAATTTTTTTTATAGAAACTCTGAATAATATACATGAAGGATTACAGCCATATGTTTCAAATTTTTAAGTCGATGCAATTGTTACGTTGATAAGAAACTTGAGAATATTTGATGGATTCTGCAATAGCACGAGCCAACGACTGACAAAATTATTTAAATATAATTGAGAAGCAAAAATGATACCTAGTAAAAAATCTGGTAATGAAGTTTTCATTCTAAGAATCACGGTTAATACCGGTAATAATTCATTATTACCGTTTATTATATACAGAAAACCATTTATACTATTTCTACCTTTTTCCATGACAATTTATAAATCGCAAGGTCAAAGTTTAGATAATTTAGGATTTTACTACAAATGATCTTGGTTTTTTCATGGTCAACTATACGTTTCGGTATCAAGATGTAAAAGTCTTGAGAATATATTTATACAAAATGATGCGGAGAACTAAGCAAACATTGAAAACATTGTATGGCAAGAAAATGTTGATCGTTAACAATTTTTTTGTTTGTTTGAGTTTATTTCTTATAATTTTTCATTTTTGTCTAAGAATTTAAGTTTTTTTTTTTAAATATAGAATGCATCTTGAAAAATTAGATGTTTAACAAGTGGAAACATAAAAAAACGGTGATATATTAAGATACTGTATTTTTAAATTCTTACATTAAGAAAAAAAGAAATACTTACATTACAAAATTTTTCATGCATATTATAACTTTGACATTTATCTGCAACTAGAAATTTTATAATGACAAAAATCGTCGAATATTTTCAAACGCCGATTTCATAACTATAAAAATTCTATAGTTTTATTTTTTGTGCCAAATATCATATCACTGCCATGTTATCATAATGTTAAATATTGATTACTAAATATTTCAATTCATACGATTGTACACATGTGTACATTTTTCTTTAAAAAAAAAGCCTAACATTTAACCCTAAATGAGAATTAAAAAAGCAAATCTTAAAAACTTGTTGATAATTTAATAAAAGTACCATACAATTCGTTTTTGTTAACCAAATATAATTGCCACATAAATGTTGAGTATTGTGCATCTATTCAAAGTATAAAGTGTATTTTTTAATATATTCATGAAGGAGAAGATAGAGCATCACTTAAAATATTAAATTCGTAATCAGCGACCTCAAAAACCTTGAAAATGGTATACAACTTGGTAACTTTCTAAATTATGTGGTATTTCATGAAAGGGGGTGGTTCTTGAGGGGTGAAGGGAGTGGATTTTTGTATGTTTGATATAAAATTCGTAATTAACGACCCCAGAAACCTTGAAAATGATATACAACTTGATAACTTTATAAAGTATGTGATATTTTATGCAAGGGGGTGGTTCTTAGTGGGTGAAGGGGGTGAATTTTTGTATTTTTGATATGAAATTTGAAAAAACGACCACAAAAAACCCTAGAGTACTGTACTTTAGATCAATTACTTAATTTTTTGATTTTTGGCCAGCTTTTTGGCGATTTGCCCAACTGTGCGTCGGCGCGACGATTTATTTGAGCTTTCTCTTAACAACTTGGGACTCACGCTGGGCGCATAGGTGGAACGCGGGGCTAAAGGATAGTTTAATCTTACGACATGGTAGTTGCAAAGGGCTACGACTGTTTTAACACGACTTAAGGCGACTACTATGCAATATCCCGATGCATTTGCTCGCGTTAATCCGATTATTCCTGGGTGTTCTGGTAGTACCACTAAACACCAATACACGGTGTACTAGCGCAAATTAAAGTAGGAACCGCACTCGTGAGGGACTGGGCGATAACAGAGGCAGACTCTAGCTATCCAGTCAACCGTTCGAGGGTGACAATGAAAAATTGACTGCTCTTCGGGGCCTCTAGACCCTTTTTATAAAGAGTACCGGACCTCGACCACGCGCTGGCTCTATATTGACGCAAGAAATCTTGCCGGGGGAAATCTTAAGGGAGTGATAACAGCCAATAATTCAATCGGCTAGAACTGTGTTGACACTTCCCACGCCTGGATTTTCTCCTGTACGCGTCAAGAGAAGGGAAGACGATCCGCTGATTCAAAGTCTTTCTTTCTCCTTTACATCAAGATGTTACAAAATTTTACGATGACCTAATATTAACCTTAAGATAGAATATTATTTATGTTTGCTGATGCTTAATGCTGTCCGTTCATTTAGTCGAGCTCATTGAAAAAGGAACGGTCGAAGTTGGTTAAGATTTTAAGAGATGCTCAGGTGATAAACGATCGGTGTGTTATGATGTATCAATTAGCACTAATACTTAGGCGGTAATAACAGTGGTTCTTGCATAATATCTGGTAATTATAATACTAGTAGTAGTAATACTACTAATAATAGTAATAATAGCAAAAATAAAAGGAATTGATAATAGTGCTGCGTTTGTTATGAGTTAACATAACTATGTTTATGGATATTTATGACTAATTATAATGTTGAAAAGAAACAAAAATAAATCGGAGTTTAGGTAGGACTTTGATAAAAATGTTTTCGCCGCTGGTCGTTAGAGGGGAAATTATCCCGCATGCCTCCGGAAGTAACAAATTCCATTGCCCACATTGAAGATAAGTGTGTAGATTTTCTTACAACTTGTCCGAGTCAGGGCGAGACTTTTTTGTTATCCTTTACATTTGATAAAAGTGATGAAAACTTAACCAGTTTAACAATGAGACTATTGCAGTTGGTTTATAAAATCATCAGTGTAATTTTTATTTTTGGATAACTCGATGAATCATGCGTCTGCGAACATGAACGGTAGAAATCGGTTAACTCCTTCGAAGTTAAAAAAAATCGTTCCGTTAGATTCGCCGCAGTTAAACCTTTTATGGCTGCTACTCGCTACAGGTGTAGCATGTATGAGTTGTTTTATTTAATATGTAATAACTGTGACATTTAACATTATTTCATTTTTATTTTAACCTACGTACATTAATTCTAAATTATTCTAGCACTATATCTCAGTGCAGCTGCTCCCAGTTAGACTTTTACCATTATTCGTTTTTCCCTGAGGATGTTTTTATTTGTTTTTGTATGAAATAGTACTATTTTTCATTTTCAGTTAACATGAGCTAGCAAAAAAAATTATTAGTTATTGTAGTCTACCGACATTACATTATAAAGCCCTATTAAATCACGAAGACTTGAAACTATTCCTAGTCTGTTTTTAATTAATGTTGAAACAGGTACAATAGATGAACATAATATATATTCATGGAATGTATTATTAGGTAATAAATTTTGTCTATACATATAAGAATATTCAAATCGTGTTGTTATTATTAGATACATCATAACTTATAACCGAAAATTTTTTTTCCAAACTATAATTTCAATATCTGAAATGTTTTCTCTGTCGATTTAAATAAAAATTTCATTTTTGTTGTTGCATCTCGATAAAGCGACGTACAATTGACCATGTGGAAATGAAAGTTTTTTAATGAATGATCCCACATTATCAAAACTTTGACCTTGAGACTTGTTTATAGTCATAGCAAATGCTACAACTAATGGGAATTGTTTTCTGTATAAAATAAAAGGTAATGATGAAGTATTTTTAGTGTTTATTGTCATTTCTAGAATAAAAACTTTATTATCAACTTTTTCTCCCGTAACTATTTTGCCTTCTACGTTATACTTCACCAATTTAGTAATTCGCAATCATGTACCGTTACATAAGCCGTCTGATATACAAAAATTTCGAACTGTCGCTATTATTGTACCTATTTTAAATTTAAGTTCATGAGGTGGCAAGCCTTCACTAATAATTTTTAACATTTCTACCGGAAATTTTATATGAATATTATCATCTGATTTATTAACATCTTTGTAGGTTGAATTATCGACGCTGTATGCGGTATACAGCATATCGATCCAATGGTATTGCCTTTATTATTTCCAGTAAGAGATGTAGGATGGAGTACATGTGATAGACAAAAATTTTCAGCAAGAGCAGAAAATCTTACTCTGCTTCAATATTACGTATATCAAACTTCTTATCGACCAAATAGTAAAATTTTTAGCCCCATACTCTATGCTAGAAGATTAACGCAATAATTTTTTTTGTATACATATTTTATGATAAAAAGCAATAGAATAAATTTTTTTCGCAATAACCGAAAAATTCTAAGGATTAAACGTTCTCAAAGATTAATAGATCACATAATGCGTAGAACCTCAAACAACTCTGAAAATTTTGAAAACACTAAAGTTGGAAATATTTTTATTTTACCTTCAAGATACATCGGTGGTACTAGGTATATGCAGACACACTATCAAGATGCAATGGCAATAATGCGAAAGTTTAGACGATCTGATTTTTTTATCACCGTAACATTTAACCCTAAATGAGAATTAAAAAAGCAAATCTTAAAAACTTGTTGATAATTTAATAAAAGTACCATACAATTCGTTTTTGTTAACCAAATATAATTGCCACATAAATGTTGAGTATTGTGCATCTATTCAAAGTATAAAGTGTATTTTTTAATATATTCATGAAGGAGAAGATAGAGCATCACTTAAAATAACGACAATAGATACGAGTGATAAAAAAGACGATGTAGAAATTTTTAATGAAATATCAGAGTATGTAGATGGCCACTATTTTAGCTTCATCAAAGCAGCATGGCGATTGCAAGTGTTCTCTTTGTATGGACGTAATCATTATGTATTAAATTTACCAGTACATATTGAAAATAAATAAAAAATAGTTTTTCAAGAAAGTGATGTTTAAAGCAATAGAAAACTCTTTAACAGCATTAACGGATTGGTTTAAATTGAATAAAATAAATAGTTTCGCGAAAAAATTAGATTCGTGAATATTCCAGAATATTACTGTTTCAATTCGACAGTAAAAACATGGGTCAGAAAAGAAAGAGCTAGACGTAATTTGACAATGGAGCGACTAAGTATTGTCACCTAAAAACTCTGAGCATTTTTTGTTTTAATTCATTTTAAATTGGGCAAGTGGAGCTTAATCTTTTAAATGTTTGAAAACAGTTGATTACATACTATACAGTACGTTTAGATATACTGCTATTGCTTAAGGTTAAGACAAACACGACTCTAAAATGTATAAAATACTTAAAGAAGCTTGTAACGTTATGCTGCCATATCAACTGAGAAAACTTTTCGTATGATTTTGAATATGTGAAGACGTTTGTGGTAAGTCTATTTGGGAATCACTCCAAAAAAATTTTATTGAAGATTTAAAGACCATAAACAAAGTAATGCTTAATTACATTTAAATAAAATCTTTAAATTTGAAGGAAATTTATGTTAAGATTATGGATTACCAGAACCAAATGAAACAGTAAAATTTGAAATTATTGAGGACAATAAAACTGTAATTCATTTAGAAACAAATTTTAAGGATTTATTTGCTAACCTAAAAAGTGATCAAAAAATAATGTTTAATTCAAGTACTAACAGTGATACAAAATTAGATTTTATTGATGGTTCAGAAGGTTCTGGCAAAACATTTTGATTTTAAACATTAATTTTTTTTTCGTTAGGACAGGAATTGCTTTAATTTTATGGCCTAAAAGAATGACAAGTCCTAGAACATTTTAATAGCCATTAGATGTGAATAATATTGCTAGTTTTTTTTTAAGATACAAAGCTGATTGAAAACAATTACGAGAAGTAAACGAAATTATTTAGGACGAAGCTTCAATAATTCCTAAAAAGCTTTGGAAATAGAAGATAAATTCTTGAAAGATTTATGTGATGATAATATTCCATTTGATGGAAAAATGATTTATTTTAGGAGGCGATTTTAGGCAAAGTGATAAAGCATGAGTGTCAAAGTTCTACGGTTGGTTAAACTATAACGTATCCATTTTCATGGAAATACTGTAAAATTATGAAATTGAAAAGTAATATGTGGTGTACAGATTTAAGATTTTCATTATTGTTAATGGACATTGGGGATGGGACAATAAGATCTTTCGAAATTTTTCAGGGATGGTAAACTGACGATGTTTCTAAAAAAATTTATAGGGATGGTGTAAATCGCTGCCTATGGAAAGTAATTCTTACAATTCATGACGAACTTTTGTACATTTCAAATAAAAAAATTTTGAATTTTATTCAAGAAAAAAAAAAGGACCTATTACAGCATAGATTATGCAAAATATGAAGGTAGTGATCGCACTCATAAAAACATAAACATAAATTTTTTTTATAGAAACTCTGAATAATATACATGAAGGATTACAGCCATTTGTTTCAAATTTTAAAGTCGATGCAATTGTTACGTTGATAAGAAACTTGAGAATATTTGATGGATTCTGCAATGGCACGAGCCAACGTCTGACAAAATTACTTAAATATAATTGAGAAGCAAAAATGATACCTAGTAAAAAATCTGGTAATGAAGTTTTCATTCTAAGAATCACGGTTAATACCGGTAATAATTCATTATTACCGTTTATTATATACAGAAAACCATTTATACTATTTCTACCTTTTTCCATGACAATTTATAAATCGCAAGGTCAAAGTTTAGATAATTTAGGATTTTACTACAAATGATCTTGGTTTTTTCATGGTCAACTATACGTTTCGGTATNTATACATATGTTATATATACTATATACATGTATATCATGTATAATATTTACACATACATTATGTAAAATGAATACACATATGTATAATATATATGTACATATATAATGTATTTCCTATATATACAGTACATATAAGATGTTTAATTACATATGGACACGTTCACTTCTATATAACAATATAGACGGGCAATACACGTGCTTCATAAAAAAAGCTATATATACACGACAACATAGTTGTTGATACTATATATACGTACATATAGATGTAAAAGTTCCATTGCCTGTATATATATATAGAGAGAGACAGAGGACGAGGCTCCAGTGGTGGGGTGAAAAGCAACTGAGGAGGCCTTTTCGTTGCATTTTTCCCCTCACGCGACTGTTCACTGCCCTCCATAATATGTTTCACATCAAAAACTTATTGTGATAAAGAGCAGTATTGTTTTTACAAACGTAACATTGATGGAAGAGAAGAAAACTGTAGATATTTTCGATTGAGTTAAAAAATAGTTGAAGTACGTTAAACGTACTCATCTGCCAAATAATCGCAGGGCTCTACGTTCATAGATTGTTCATTTTATAAATGATTATTTATTTTTCACAGTACAATATCAGTATTATGTTGTCAGTGAAAAACTATATCGCCCTTGATCTGGTAGATGATCAAATCTTAATGTTGATGTTTGGATTGGAACTCAGCTATCAGCGTCACATACAGGCTGATTTCGTAAGTTAGGAGAGTAGGCTCTTACAAAAAGTAAACATGTAAATAACACTACCGAACAATTACTATTCAATTAAAATAAAATAGTATTCATTTAAAAAGGTTTAATAACAGTAACTTTAAAAATGTGTTATCAGCGAAAAAATCTGTGGTCTTTTAAAAGAGCCCAGGTGGTTTGCTGTGTCAACGGTTTTACCAGTAGGCCCATATTTATACAATTAAAATTTGTCATTTGGTGATTTTCCGGGAGATGTGTAATAATACACAAAAGATATTTAGGATGTTCCGGCAAAAAAATGAGAAATTTTAGATAACGCTGGAACAACAAAATTATAAATTATTTACGAACATTTCATGTGCGTACATATTTTTTCTATTTTTTCCCTGACGTATTTCTGAAAAAAACTCATTTAATTTAACAATTGAATGTAGGCTTTTATACGGGTCATTGATTGACTTGGAAGAGTACAGTTTCGCAGCTTTATAGGTTGTGTACGAGGGTGCACATATTGCCAGAACTCTGATCCCAATACGCAAAACGTACTTACATTGCGAAAGTTTTGCGTTTTGGTTTAGTTTGCCATTGTTTTTGTGAATATAAACAATAACTCGTTAGCATTTCAACACTAAATAGTTTTTGTTTCAGAATCGTGTGAGTAAAAACTTGCAAAAATCTTTCAAAAAACGCATTACTCCAAGACTTTATTTTTCACCGTCAAAATTTTTTGTCGGACTTAGAAAAATTATCATGCGCAACCCAACTGCAAACCAAAAATCGGATCCAATTTTTGCTTATTTGTTTCCCTTCCTTCCTGCCTCTCACTTCTCTCTGTGTATATATATATATATATGTGTGTGTGTGTGTGTGTGTGTGTGTGTGTGTGTGTGTGTGTGTGTGTGTGTATTAATGTATGTACGTACATTTCTATTATCGTTTTGGTTCTTAACCGAGGCGCACATAAAGAAGTTCTCACTTCAAAAACTTGATCATTTTCGAGAACGATCAAGTCGCGTTTTGTGTGTAGGTAAAACTCGAAATCTTTTACCAAAATCAATCCCCCGGCTTGTTTTTCTGCCAGCGAGTGCGTGGATGTATATGCGCATTGCATAACAATTTTTACGCAGCAAAGTGAGGGAGCGAAAACACATACACATATTCAGTCTCCTTTAACACCTTTTCGTAGGCCGCGTGGTATGCGTGTACATGCTTACTCTCTCTTTTTATTTTATTTATTTTATTATGTAAATTTGCCATCTATTTCCTACTGGTTATGTGATGGTTGCGCTTGAGCTTAGATGGGTGTGAGAGCCGTGTGTATGCATGTTGACCAAAAGTGCTCCTATTTGTTTCAATGACATCGGTTTGCAAAATTTTTTTTTCGCATTCGATTCGAAATTAAATTTTCTTCAATTTGGCTTTTTTTTTTTTTAAGCCAGCAAAACTGGGAGTGCACGCTTTCTTCTTACACCTTATGGCTAATGGGTCTCTGCGATGGCTCTCTCTCTCGCTTTTTGTATCCCTCCTCCCCCTTATAATTCCCCATTCCTAACCGTCCTTATACACAGGAAATACACGGAGAACGTATATCCCATCGTAACCTGCGATAAAGAACTTCGTTTTCAAATTCTGTTGAGTGCAGTCTAAATTGTGACGAGTTAGCAATACTCAAGCCACAATTTAGAGGTTGGTCTTTCTTGCTCTAATCTATTAATTTTTATAATTATTTAATTCATTAGACGTTGCACGGTCACATCTCTATTGCACTTTGCGACAGTTCCTCGTGAATCTTCTATGCAGATAATAAAATCAGGAAATTCACTTACACTTTTGACGCTCGTAGTATTTCAAATTGTCTCGAAAATTTCGAAAAAATGTTTTTTACCAGCATTAGTGACAGCAATATTTTTGCATGTATGCGTTCCAATAACAGTAAAAGTTAAAATGTGTGCTCTTAAGCGAGTCTAGCGACGCGTGATGCCTGAGAAAAAGCTTGTCCAGCCATGAGGTGCTTCACTAACTGAGAGGCATAAACATAAAGTCGTTCAACCCGAAGTATAACATCAATAGATGGAATCCACCTAAACGTACTTGAATATTCTTTACTCTGTCGCTTTGACCATCTACGATGCAACGCGCTTTGTAGTACAGAGATTGATCAAAGGTAACAAAGCATGTTTTTTGGTTGAATTTTTTACATTTTTCTACAGCACAGTGGAATGCTATATGAATCGTTGTTAAATCAGATGGAGGCAGGTTAATAAAGGGTTGACATTTTACCCGCGATTTTTGATATTCGATGTGGTAAGATAAAAATTCTATTAATCCCTTCCAGCTTGATACACTTGGAATTTCAAATATTTTACACCACAGATATGCACCGTTAGATGGGAAAATGGCCGTAAGATTACCAAATGTCATGGCTTTCGCCGATTGAAAGTGAATAAGCTTCTAAAAGGTATGATCGAGATTTCATTTTGAGATGCTACAATATTTGTTTTAAGAATTTTTTTTCAATTTTTGGATCTACCTCCAAACTCAACAGAATATCCTGGGTATAAGCAGGTACGCCACCTAAGCAATGAAAAGTTTCATGCCAGTGTAGAGTATGAACATCGTATTATTAAATACGATGATCCGTATTATTAAATACGAACTGCATAAAGGCATCTTGTAAAATATTTTTTTTGAGAGGATT
Organism: Copidosoma floridanum; assembly: GCF_000648655.2. Next base: position 272,440 of record NW_019379983.1, read on the forward strand.
CATAACTGTTAAAGATTTATACAACTGCACAGTAACGAACAAACTTTTAGTTGTTCGAAAATATCTACAATTTACAAATATCTATGGGCTCTTCTTACTTGCTCTTTTCTTATCATGAATAATGAACGAGCACTAAAAATTAGGTATTTTCGGAAATGACTGTAATCATTATTTCGATCTATAATATTTTGGTTTCTTTTTTTCCTCAATATGTAAATTCCGAGAACGAGTTGTAATCTTGATGGAAATAACCACGGGCGAAGTAATATCATAATCGAATCAATAATACTATCACGTTTTGTTACTGAACGTTTATACTTTTCTGTATTACTAAAAAGCAATGCATCAAAAAAGTGTTGCAATGACTCTGGTACGTCAGAATTAATTTGATCTAGAAATTCTTCAGCAGGAGTTTAAATGTTTGGTGTACCATGTATGAAGATATCATCTACACTTAAAATTTGAGTTGCCAGGTTCAATACAACATTTTTTTTTTTTAATTCGCTGATGTTTCGTTCTTCTAAAAACCACTTGCTAGTTATATTTTTCGCACTAGAAAAACCGTAGCATATCACAGGCTGTTTTCCTACACCTTGCACTGTATAAATTTGTTCTCTGTAGTAAACTTTCGACCTGCCGAACAACGTTTTTGTCGAAACATTACCATCAATGAGTGTAAAGATTTTATCCATGGGAAACCTAAATGTACAACTGTCTTGAATATGTTGGCATACTGTCAACTTCATTAATTTGACACGCGTTTTTACGCATTTTTGGAGGTTTTAGAATGCGTGCAAGAAGGGATTGATGTCTCCATTTTGCATAGTACAAGCACTAGGGATACCCGAGATGTTCACGTTGTCGTAGTGTGTCTATCATAAGTTTGTGATTTTCGTCGTTGTGATTTTTGTAGTGTGTCCTTGTTTGTGACTGTATGAACAGAATCCTTTTTTTATCGGCTCACAAAGTACAAAGAAAACAATATTTCTCAAAGTTGAAGTTAGTTGTTTGTCTACAAGCATTGACCTGTATCTGGACATCAAGCATGTCAGTTTCTGATGGTACCGGAATATCGTTGAAACTAATTTGTTGTAAGGTTACTCGAACATCTATGTCTCGAGTTACTTTTCTTTTTTTGGAAGGTGGCTCTACTTTTAGTTTCGAGTAATTTCTTCTGTATTTTTCGTGTACCTTAACAATTTTTTCCCTTTTCCACTCATGCCAGAAGTTATCCTCTCTTATTTGGCTTTTTAATATAAAAGTCGATATCTGTTTCTATTTGATTTTCTTTACATTGTCTAAATAAAACATTTCTTGTTCACATAGCGAACATATTTCTAATTTTTTTGAAATGTTCTTTATGATCTACGACACATACTATTATTACAGTTGGTTAAATATATTTAATAGGGAAAAACAGACAATAATACTGAAACTACGAGTTTCGTATATCTGTAGTATCTTAACTTATCATCAATAGGGCTATTGTCTTGAATCAAAGCCAGCAATAACTCAGGATTTTTTTTAATCTGCCAGAATACCAAGATTACACAGGACCACAAAAAAAAATAAGTGGAAGAGTCCCTTTCAGAAACAATGCATTTCTTATATATTTTGAGGCGCTGACTTCATTCGCATTGTCTAAATTGCTCTATCACATCACAATTCTTTTTTATTAACGAAAAACGTGTCCATAAGCGGCAATGCTTTTATTTCAGTAATTAAAGTAGTCCCCATGTTAACAAGTGTAAAAAATTGTGATGTGATAGAGCAATTTAGACAATGGGAATGAAGTCAGCGCCTCAAAATATATAAGAAATGCATTGTTGCTGAAAGGGACCCTTCCCTTACTTTTTTTTGTGGTCCTGTGTTATCTTTACATCCAGACCACTAAGCGAATGGGTCGTGACAATACTAGAAAAAAAGGAACATGGATACCAATCAAAAATAAGAACATTACAAGAGCAATCACACAGCTGTTGCACTAGCTGACGAAAAAAACTATTATTATGCTGAAGCAAACTGGGTCAAACTATCACTCAGAGTCAGCCTAATAGTAATGTCATAAACAAAGAGTTACCCTGAAAAAAGTGTACCTGTCTCATAAATAACAATCAACAATTGAATTTACAAAATCGACAAAAAATGCAACTCTCTGCGGCAACCACTGACAGTTAAGGGGTACCCGCTCGAAAAGAAGGCTGTCGTCAACCTTAATATAGCAGTTGGCATTATCGTTGAACTCTAAATACAAAAGAAAAAAGATTTTTTGGGCAAGAGAGAAACGTTAGAGTGTGACGGTTAACTTAAGAATGGGAGTACTTATGAGAAAACATCTTGTGTATACCTGCTGTATTGGAAAAATAGTGTACGATACTTCACAATTTCGTTAGCCCGATCGACGTCAAAGCCGACTAACTGTGGCGACCAGTGACAATTAAAAAGCACTCCTTCAAGAAGAGCAATGTCGTCAACCACGACAATAGCAGCCTACATACGCAAAGAAAAGGAATGTAGGGAGATCACACAATCGAAAAGTGAAAAATGCTACTGATCTTGGAGCTACTACACAACCCAGATATCCATCAATCCGGTTCAGGAGTTTTTTAAAAGATTGCATCATTAGTCAAAAAAAATTTATGCTAGCAGAAATGTAATTAGTATTTTTTATCCAGCAAATTGTTATGATTTATCATTACCAAACTCATACAATTTAATGAGAACGATGGTATTGTTTTTGATATAATTGAGTTTTTAAAGTCAAGTAAGTTCGTGTAATTATACGTAAACTTCTTACGAAGACACTCGCTCACATGTACCTCATAAAAAAACTGGTCAACTTCAACGAAAAATTTTTAATTTGTTTTAAATTGTTCAACCATACGTTCACAATTTTAATATTTTAATGTAGAATTTGAAACTGAAATATTAGAAAAAACTGTTGTGAACTGTTTTCGATAATTAAGAAAAAGTTTTGACGATTTAAAAAAAATTTATGTTGGCTTAAAAAAGTGAGTATTTAAGACAATCATAAAAACTTAAAACGTGACATCAAAATGATTGAATCTAAAAGTTGAGGAATAAAGTATGTGTTTCAAGCAAAAAGTGAGAAACATACAGTTATTCTTATTTTATTTAATAAAATAAAAACACGAGTCTCATAAAACAGTCACTCTGTTTTTAATGTCGTTTGTTTAAGCAAAAAAGGTTAAATAACTAATATTGATAAAAGGCAAGGATCGACAGCCTTACCAGTGAGGAGTGGTCCCTGGAACATCGGATTTCTTCGGGGATGCTGATTAGCCAGGATCCGATGCTTCGGCAGAGAACGCCGGTTTGACCAGTGGACATCCTGAAATACGGAGTCTTCTCCGGGGAAACGCTACACAGTGGCTAGTGAACCCGATGCACCATCGGTGCACAGAGTGTCTGCTTAACTGGCATGTCGGTAATACACTCTCACACATAGGTGGTGAGTGGGTGGCCCCGTTGACTAGGCCAATAGACTGTCACGGTAATCCGGTAAAAAAAACGATCCAGATATAGTTGACAAACTAGGTGTGGGTATCGGAATCCCCGACATATGTAAAACATTAAAAAATATGTTATTGAACTCGGTGGTATTTGATTGTCTACGATAAAAATAGTTGTTTTCGTCGGATAAATACCATTATCTCCAGGGCTATTTTGCGGCCCGAGGGACCTGCGGAGACCTTACAAATTTACGAATATGAATTTTTATCTGTTAATATTATCGATAAGGAAGAAGCAAATATAGAATTATATTAATAGGCTTCGTGCACAAAGACACCAGCGTCAACTTGTGGCTGGACGGTGAGTCTGCGTGGTTACGAGAATACATAGAGTAGCATTGTTGCCCAAAGTCAATAATTTTTTTCATTAATACCAAAATTCTTTCTAGTAGCCCGATTATCTCAATTAGAATCCCTAACTCCTTGACTTTACGATGATATTTTTCTCAGCATGAGATTTTGCTTCAATAAGTTGTAAAAGAAACATATGTTCCTTTGTTGCTCGTACATGTGAGCTACATTGCATGTGCCAGTAAAGTGTGTGAGAGACATAGAGAACTTTTAGTAGTACTAACACACGTAATGTAGCTCACATGTACGAGCCATGGGTACTATGTCTACATACATACATACGTACGAACATGGGAACTATGTCTCTTTTACAACTTATTAAAGCAAAATCTCATGCTGGAAAAATATCGTCGTAAAGTTAAGGAGTTAGGGATTCTAATTGCGATGGTCCAGCTGCTAGATGGATCTTGATATTAATGAAAAAAATTTTTAATTTTAGGCAACTATGCTTCTCCGTGTATTCTAGTTACCACGCGAACTCACTATCCAGCCACAAGTTGGCACTGGGGGTTTTTGTGCACGAAGCCTATATTTTTTTTGTTTATTAAGATATAAACAACGAGAACGAGAAAGAACAATAATACGCGGCGAAGAGCATCTATACATACCTACCTACACATAGGTACATACATGTTTAACAATACGTTCGTATGTATGACTTTCTATATCTCTCTGTCACTTTTCGGATACCTAGGCGTAGTTGCGCACCTGCGCAAATTTCGTTGGCTCTTTACTAAAGTTTAAGATGGGGTTTGAATAAACACAATTGGAAGACCCCGGGAAAACTTTGCATCACGGTCAAATTTTTATATTTTAAAGAAGAAATGTGTAAAAAATGATGAAAAAATAATACTGATTCTAATATCAATTCATCATTTTCTTCAAGCGCAAAATATTAAAAGTGCTTATTAATAGAAAATTTTTCACCCTACACGCTGGAATTTTGTTTATTCTGTACATCAAACCATCACAAAATATAAGCAAAACGAACTTTAAAACACGATTTTAACATTATCAGACCAGTTAAAAATAATGATAACCATTTCATTTTAAATCAGCGGGCTGAATTACATATAATATATAAAAAACGTTCAACTATCGTTCAATTTTCTAATTCAGAAGTTTCTCAGTTGGTATCCATAAATACTAAGAACAGAGAACAGATCGGCGTGCTGCGTAGCACAATCGATAAGGTCCCCGACTACCAATCCGAAAAATGTGGGTTCGATTCTCGGAGTCAATACAGTTCGGAAATTTTATTTATACATATGTTATATATACTATATACATGTATATCATGTATAATATTTACACATACATTATGTAAAATGAATACACATATGTATAATATATATGTACATATATAATGTATTTCCTATATATACAGTACATATAAGATGTTTAATTACATATGGACACGTTCACTTCTATATAACAATATAGACGGGCAATACACGTGCTTCATAAAAAAAGCTATATATACACGACAACATAGTTGTTGATACTATATATACGTACATATAGATGTAAAAGTTCCATTGCCTGTATATATATATAGAGAGAGACAGAGGACGAGGCTCCAGTGGTGGGGTGAAAAGCAACTGAGGAGGCCTTTTCGTTGCATTTTTCCCCTCACGCGACTGTTCACTGCCCTCCATAATATGTTTCACATCAAAAACTTATTGTGATAAAGAGCAGTATTGTTTTTACAAACGTAACATTGATGGAAGAGAAGAAAACTGTAGATATTTTCGATTGAGTTAAAAAATAGTTGAAGTACGTTAAACGTACTCATCTGCCAAATAATCGCAGGGCTCTACGTTCATAGATTGTTCATTTTATAAATGATTATTTATTTTTCACAGTACAATATCAGTATTATGTTGTCAGTGAAAAACTATATCGCCCTTGATCTGGTAGATGATCAAATCTTAATGTTGATGTTTGGATTGGAACTCAGCTATCAGCGTCACATACAGGCTGATTTCGTAAGTTAGGAGAGTAGGCTCTTACAAAAAGTAAACATGTAAATAACACTACCGAACAATTACTATTCAATTAAAATAAAATAGTATTCATTTAAAAAGGTTTAATAACAGTAACTTTAAAAATGTGTTATCAGCGAAAAAATCTGTGGTCTTTTAAAAGAGCCCAGGTGGTTTGCTGTGTCAACGGTTTTACCAGTAGGCCCATATTTATACAATTAAAATTTGTCATTTGGTGATTTTCCGGGAGATGTGTAATAATACACAAAAGATATTTAGGATGTTCCGGCAAAAAAATGAGAAATTTTAGATAACGCTGGAACAACAAAATTATAAATTATTTACGAACATTTCATGTGCGTACATATTTTTTCTATTTTTTCCCTGACGTATTTCTGAAAAAAACTCATTTAATTTAACAATTGAATGTAGGCTTTTATACGGGTCATTGATTGACTTGGAAGAGTACAGTTTCGCAGCTTTATAGGTTGTGTACGAGGGTGCACATATTGCCAGAACTCTGATCCCAATACGCAAAACGTACTTACATTGCGAAAGTTTTGCGTTTTGGTTTAGTTTGCCATTGTTTTTGTGAATATAAACAATAACTCGTTAGCATTTCAACACTAAATAGTTTTTGTTTCAGAATCGTGTGAGTAAAAACTTGCAAAAATCTTTCAAAAAACGCATTACTCCAAGACTTTATTTTTCACCGTCAAAATTTTTTGTCGGACTTAGAAAAATTATCATGCGCAACCCAACTGCAAACCAAAAATCGGATCCAATTTTTGCTTATTTGTTTCCCTTCCTTCCTGCCTCTCACTTCTCTCTGTGTATATATATATATATATGTGTGTGTGTGTGTGTGTGTGTGTGTGTGTGTGTGTGTGTGTGTTTAATTGGCNTCCGCGTCCATGTGCCCGATGCACTTTCTGTCTAAGGCTGCGTTCACAGTGAGAAAATTTTCTGGCAGCCGAGAATACTTGCACCCTTGAACGCTTGTAGGGCTCGAGAGGAAGGGAGAGATGACCTGGGCAAAAGAAATAGATATATATACACCACCGTGCATAAAACGGCAGAGCTTAGAGGGGGGAATGGCTATACTCTGTGGCTTGGCTGCGCCACGCTGCACCACCGCTTGTGACTGACGAATCACTCATTCTCACTTATTCTTACGGCAAGTAGAAAAAATGCTGTATAAATTTTTTCTGTATGAATGTTACGTGTGTTAACAGCATATCGATAAAAAAATTTCAGCGTGATCAAATTGACATATTAGAAAAGCCAATTTGCGCTTTAAATTTCTCATTCACGGCTTAAGGAAGTTCACTAGCTAAGAGAATTAACGTCAAGATATAGATTTTTTTTTTTTTATCATTATGCTTTACGTCTGGCTCTCTTGTAGAGGCACTGCTTAGGGCACGTAGCACTTGGGATTGGAAGGGGTGAGGGCCCTAACAACTGCTCCGCATTCGCCCATGACGATTGTCATGTGGACCAGAAAAACCCTGGGAAATCTCCCATAGGAAAAACCTGATCCGGAACAGCCCAGTGTATCTGCCTCATTTCTGACCTGATGGTGTCTAAGCTGCAGACTTACACAACGGGGCAGAAATTTGGCATACCTCCCGCTCACGATGTCGAAGGGACAGAGAAACAGTCAATCAATCCACGAAGCAAACAGCAGAGGCGAAACGGCAAGACTTGAACGGTCACCCATCCAAGTACTAACCGCGCCAAACGCTGCTTGACCTCGATGATCGACGGGACTGCAACTCTACCGCCGAGCTATCGTGTCGGTGTCAATATATAGACAATACTTAAAACAGAATTTAATTAGTGTATGAAAAACCTTTGATTCAAATTTCAAATCTCTTCATAGCTTTTAAAGTGAAATATTGATAATTTTAAAACCTTGGATTCAAATTTCAAATCTCTTCATAGCTTTCAAAGTGAAAAATTGATAATTTTATTTTTTGAACTATGATCGTGCAGTTTTAAGAGAATCAGTACTGTTCTCATACATAACCTGCAATATCAGGATAATCGACGTCAAGATTTGACAGGAAATTTTTTTGAAAATAGCTAAAAGCTTGGTAATTACGTAGCTATTGTCTTATCTTCATTCATGGCTCATGGAATGACCAATAAAAAAGTGAATCAAATAATTATCCTTTGACAGCGACTGTTAGTACGTCACGTTATATCTGTATAGTATGTAGTCATACAGGTTACATACACAGCTGATCTTATGCGTCAAAAAGGTTGGGTACGTGTAAACTTCCATAACCGAGTGGGTTATTACATCTGTGAAATGTTCTTCAACTGATTGAACTTATGAACGACTTCTTCAAATTTTAATCATGCAAATTTAAAAACCTTGATTTTTTTAAATCTTCACTGTAAGAAGACACGATGTACTAGATAGTAATTTCTATTATCTATTTATATAGAAAATGGTATGGATGTTGAAAATTTCTACTACACAACATTTTTTCAAGTAGTTTATCGCAACAATTTTTGACAAGTAACTGACCAGACTAATAACTAACATGAAACCATCTTCGTCATAAGCATTGTCACTGTAACTTAAACATGAATTCCACTCTATATGACTGTTTGCCTCTTGTTTTGAGTGTAGCCATTTCTTAACGAGCAATGTGGATACATATTTTCATTTTAATAAATTTTTCAGACATTATTTTGATAATTGGAGTTACATTTTAAAAACAGAGCTCTAAAACAATTGTTTTTCTTTTTTACCTGACAATCTAACATTATACGTTTAAAAAATATGGTTTTGAGGATCTTGTACATTATTAACAAAACTTTGAAATGAATTTCAATGACATATAATTGCATAAACACATATGTAATGCATAAAAGAGTTAAACCGAAAAAATCAGTAATCATCACATTATTAAGAATAGTAGTTATCGAACAAAAAACTGTAATAGTTTTCTATAATGGAGAACTTAAAGTTTTAAGTACATGTCTGTCATATTATAACTAGCCCAGTACTTAGAAATATGACTTAAATAACGATATAACAAAAATAGAATGATTACCTTGCTGAGTTCAAATAAAAATTTTTAGCTACTTATATGTTTTCTGCTTTCACATGCTTTATTTTATAGACATTTAGCACTTATCGTAGTGAAAATCACTATTTCAATACATTATAAAAGAAAATACAATCGTTAATGCTCACAAATTTAACTGTCTATTATTTTAAAGAAGAAATTCTTAAAAAACAATCAATGCGAGGTAAACAATTTGAGATGCAATTCCACAATTTCCACCAATACTACTAGTCAGGTTTGTGTGTGCATTATTCGAGATGTGGCAACGTTGCGTCAGTAAACTACAGAAACCGCGGTTAGGTCGCGGTTACATGGCTGCGGAAGTGGCCGACGGAACGTAACTGCGTCACAAAAAAAAGGTTCCACCACCATCTGTTTAGCAAGTGACGCTTCCGTTTCCGCTAGATAAAAAGTGCATCGTGCACATGGATGCGGAACTCGGCGTAACGAATCGACGGAAGTCAACGAAATATTAATTGAACATAATAATTACTGTGTTTTTTTGATTCTTTCACGTGTAATTGTACTTATAGCAGTGTTAGCTGTCAGTAAATGCCAAAAAATTAAAGTCATTCGATAATAATCTTTATTAAATACACAATATCAAACTGTTCCCGCTTGAACTCTTCATGACCATTGGCAGCTACTCTAACGCAACGTACTATTCCGCGTCCATGTGCCCGATGCACTTTCTGTCTAAGGCTGCGTTCACAGTGAGAAAATTTTCTGGCAGCCGAGAATACTTGCACCCTTGAACGCTTGTAGGGCTCGAGAGGAAGGGAGAGATGACCTGGGCAAAAGAAATAGACGTTATTGCGTGTACTCTCGTTTATTGAACTGTGGTCCGACTGTTCAAGTCGGTAGGCGCAGTTAGACTGCTTAAAAGTGTGTAACCCGCTCTCTCTCTCTCTCCTCTGCTAGACTTGTGATTCTAGCCTAACTAAACTGAGCTATGTGGTAGGGGGGAATCCCTCTTCGCTTAATGACCCTAGCGCCATCTAGCATGATTTCGTGTTTCAAGTTTCAAGAACCCTACGACTCTAGGTTAGCTGAGCATATCCAGGATCAGTGATTATTTGCAGCTTCAACTATCCTTGACTAGCATCGGTTCCTATTGTGAAAGCCGTTGCATTAGTATACCTTAGCTTTGCCCGGCGAACCACTGTTGAGTAGACAAAGCACATTGTTAAACTTTCTAGACAATTTAGGATTTTTACTAGCTCGTCATGGAATACAGCACATACGATATCGATCACCCCTTGGACTACATACATTCAACCAAGCAGAGCATGCCAACGTAGCTCGTGTAAACCCCGAATATGGCACGCATATAACATGAAAGTCTTGGGCGATGCCTTACTTAACTTGCGTACGCATTTGTAAGCGACCCAATTCCTAGTTAGCATAGTAAAATCTGACGAGATTAAACCTATGACTATGCCACCGTAGCTTCCTTGAATTTTAATCTTATAATTATGCATATTGAATTGAATAGTTTTTTATTGGCTTTGAACGTTACATCAGGTGTGTTTTGATGTCATCTAAGGTGCCCCTGTGTATTATAGGATAGGCTATGCGTACCAAGACTACCTATCACGTCTTATCGTCTTGATCTATGACCAGTGATTCTAGCCCCACCTAGCTATATTTGGTATTTATGCACTAATCAGACATTCTCGAGTGGCATCTGACATATATGCCCCATGCGTGGCCCCACGGATCAGACGTACCTCAGCATAACCGACAATTTTCTCCAGCTATTCCGCACGTGTGCAATGTTCGAGGGCCTACCAACTGATCAATTTTTTTTTACATGCGACCATCTTCACGTTAGACAAGCCCTAGTGCTACCTGACACGTCGGTGCGTCTTTGGCATATCATAGCATCACCTAAAATTGTCCCCATACGTCGGCCGTGAGCCTTTACTGTGCTTGAGTTACAACCTTGTTTGTCCCTTGCAGAAGGATGCGAGTCTGCGAGTGTTAGGCAAAACCTAGTGACAGTGTCTCCCACCGTAAGACTTTACGTGCTCTGGCACCAGCCAGACAACTATTGGGTGTCTCTTACACCCCCGCGAATGTGTCCGATGAATACTACTAGTGCACACAAAAACGGTTATGAGGGTATGCAAGCGTAGGCAAACACGTCCGAGGAATACTAGTGTACACGAGCATGTCTGAGGAATACTAGCGTATGCAAGAATACGTGAACACAGCTGGGGAATACCAGCATATGCAAGTGCATGTGAACACATACAAGGAATACTAGCTTACTCGAGTACTTCCCAGAAATACTAGCGTACACGATCACATCTGAGGAACACTAAAATATGCGAGCGTACGCTAACACATCCGAGAAATACTAGCGTACACAAGCCTGCCCGAATGTACTTTAGCATATCTGAGGGCACGCTAGCACAATCGAGCGAGCGCTGGCGCATCCGAGGATTCCGAGAACGCGCTAGCACAATCGAGCGAGCACTGGTGCATCCGAGGATTCCGAGGGTGCACTAGAACAATCGAGCGGGGGCTGGCGCACCCGAGAGCGCGCTAGCACAATCAAGCGAGCACTGGTGCGTCCGAGGATTCCGAGGGCGCGCTAGCACAATCGATCAGGTGCTGGCGCACACGACATATTTTAAATATTATGAATTTTATTTCTTTTTGTTTTACTCAATTATTGAAAGAAAAAAAAAAAAATTGTATCCAAATGGATTTAAACCTCCGTCCTCTTGCACACTAGTCACAGACCTTATCCACTGTACTATGTGCGGTCCATGCAAGAGGAATTCGATTAGTACATGTTATCTTAAGAATTAAAACTTATATTTTATGTTTATGATCACTTACTGTAAATCAATTTATTCGATTTGATAATGAATAAATGAATAAATAATTTATTTAATAAAATAATTTTTTTAGTTGAATTTTTTTTTCGAAAACTCAGAAATAAGTGTACTTTAGCACAACTGCTCTTGATAATAATTATATTTACCTTTGGTGATTCGAAATATTAGTAAACTCAATAACACTCAATCAATAATGTTATGAGTCCTCAAGAGTTCTGAAATTTTGCACATTTCTCTCACCATGGGCTCTTAGATCGCCTTTTTTTACCCCCTCCAAGGACTTGCATACAGCGAATAATACATTATGATGGATACATTACTATTATAGCTATAATCATCCTCAGATATCTGAAAAATTTAATAATAGTCATAGAATAAGGTTATTTCATTATTTAGTCGACTTCCACCGTCACGCTCCGCTTTGTTACGCTCCATGGGCAAGATGGACATTTTTCCCAGCGAGAGCGGAACGCGTAGAATGGTGGTGGCAAAACTCTTTTCTCTTTCCGCTGTGACGTTCCCCTGGCAAAAACTAAGCTGGCGGAACTAAGCTGACACGCTCGTTACAACTGTAAGTTTACCTAAGGTAATATATCACTCTTACGAAGGAGCGGCGTTGGCTCAGTGGTAAGCGTGCTTGTTACTGATATAACGCTGTTCTAGGGGTCGTGGGTTCGATTCCCGGTGAATGCAGATTTTTTCAAAAACTGTTTTCATCGGGAAAAGTTCCTATGTAACCCCCGGCTGTTTCGGGGCGGGTTCTTCCGTGGAATTTTCCTTCAGAGTAATTCCAGGGTTTTTTCCTTGCCCCACAGGTTTTCGGGCCTGGGTGAATGCGAAACAGTGTTAGGGCTATAGGTAGGGATTAGCGGACCCGATGTCAGGCGTCGGGCCGGGATCGCCGGCCTTATACCAGCGAGGAGTGGCCCCTGAAACACGGGGCTTCTCCAGGCATGCTAATTAGCCTGGATCAGATGCTTCGGCAGAGAGCGCTGGCTTAACCGGCGAGGAGTGGACGTCCTGGAATAATGGAGTCTTCTCCGGGGAAAGGCTACACAGTGGTGAAAGGACCCGATGCACCATCGGTGTAGAGAGTGTCAGCTAAACTGGCAAGGTGTTCCACCGGAGATACTCACACTGTGCCCATGGATTCAGGTAGGAGGCGAGGAAAAAGGTTTAGAGATGAGTGTGGCAATACACCCCCACACATAGGTGGTGAGTGGGTGGCCCCCGCGACTAGGCCAAGTAGGCTGTCGTGGTAACCCGGTATAAAAAAAAGAAATTAAAAAAATAAGTTTTAAACAAGGAAATAGATACTTTGTTCATAATAAAACTATGTAAGGTAATTACGTNATATATATATATCACTCGTACGTAAGTTCTAGAAGCTGCTAAAGGAGGCTCTTTTATAGGCTCTCCGACAGCAACGCTCTCCATGTTTTTATCCTTAAACATTGTGGCAAACATTTGAAGCTCCGAGAGTAGAGGCTCTTGAGTTCCGATCCCATAATATCACAATGTGGGACCCATATCCCATATCCCCATTTGCTGATGCTCGAGGCCCCAAAGATGGTAAAAAAATTAGTACCAGCCGCAACTTTTACTCAAATATGGGCAATCTGTGATTTGCATTTACATTATGATTCCTTAAATTTTCGTCATATATCATTCTAGTATAAGGATTTGTTGGTATTATAAAAATGCAATGAGCCCACCTAAATAAAATGACGGAATTCTATGTGAAATTACTTCTGTTATATCTTCAAAAAAGCCATATTTGCTATGCACCCATGTCAGGTGGCGCCGTCGAGTGAGAGAAATTGTCTCTCGCTGAGATCGCCAGAAAGTGCACACCCTTGTAGGAAAATCTATTAACGAATTTTAAAAAAAGGTTATCAAGAGTGAATTGACCAAATGAATCAGTGATTTGAGTATGTATTATGTTAATGTACAGTTATAAATTTTGTTTGGTGTTGTCATGTGCACTACAAGATTGGAAAAAACAAAAACATAGATTGCGACTGTGATAGTAACACATTATAATATAAGTGCATATACATGCTTACACTTGGGCAAAGCTTGAGGACGTTCATGGCAGTTAGCGGGGCAAGCTCGAGAGCGGTGAGGGGGGACCGAGCATGCGGCAGCACCAGCAATTGTTTTGCACGCATTTGTAAACCTATACATAGGCGTCTGATACTGTTTTTTTTATTTTGTTGTAAAAATAACTTGTTCAGCTCTTTGAAAATTCAGTATAATATCAGTTTTATGGTATACATTGTGTCATGCAAAAAAAAATTGGACAAATTCTTCAGACCATTTTCTTATAAATTCCATTTTTATGTGACTCCTCACTAAGGTTACGTGTTAAATTTAAGTATTATCAACATTTAATATCTAAAGAACGGTGTTGTGAAATAGTCTCAAATTCTACACCTGATTTTTTAACATCATCACGAGCATCCTGTAAAAATTTTAGGAAGATCCTTCAGAAAACGCTATGTGTGATGAACGTCCTTAAGGGTACACAAGTAATCCACGGAAACGTAATATAAATGTGTAGAAGCTTGGTGAGAATGGTGATGCCGTATGTAATTTCATATGGTAAAACACGTGAAATAACTCGTTAAAAAAAAGAAAAAAATTTGTCTCATAGAAATAATTGCAAAATAGCGCAATGCATCATTTACTGTGATAATTTGTTTAACGGTTCAGATAATAACTCCAAAACAAGGGGATTCAAGTAATATTTCAGGAATTTAAAAAAAAATTGAAAAATTTTTTTTTTATGCAGAAGTAAAATTAGCTGAACCCCTTTGGGTAAAAGTGTAATTTAGAACACCCTTTAAGAAGTTAGCTACAGTTTCTGTAGTGTTGCCAATACATCGTGGCGCGGGAAATTCAAAATTGTAAGCGCGGTACATTTGAATTTCTTTGCTAGAAAAAAATTATTTTAAGATTTTTTTTGTTAGTCCTGATGAAAAGAATTAATTGATAAAAATTCGCAAGCTAATACGTTGAGACCTTAAGAGTCACGTGGTGAATGAACAGAAGCAACGTCTTGTAAAAACTGATGAAAGGTACATGAAGCATTTGCTCTCATTCGGAAGTTCATATAAAAACAGCTAAATAAGAATCAAAATGATTCTCACTTCTGTTAGCTGTTGGGATCATCCGTTTGACAGCTGTCCACATTCCTACGATAGTATTATTAATACAAGCTTCAGTGTCTGTATCTTTAAATGTAACTAAATAATTAACAGTCAAATGCTGGTAGCTCCGGCCTCTTCGCCCAAACAATTATAAGCTTTCCAACAATCACTTATGATTGTAGTACCAGGCTCCATACGTTATTTAATGAAGGGCGCGCACCAAGGTACTTGCTGATCTATCAGTTACACTAAAAAGAAAAGACTTGTTACTACTTCTTTACACGCCACCAAAAACCGATTGCCCTTCAACTCGTTTACCTCCGTTGTAGTTACGCTTGTCAATCTTAGATTCGTCAGTCTCAACAATATTTTTCCTATACCTCCAATTTGTTCTGTGGCACTAAGAGTTGATACAATTTCAACACATACTTCACGACAGAAATTACACCAATCAATACACACGTATTATTTGATATTTCAAGTTCTCTCATGATATGTTGTTGAGAGAACTGATAAGACTACATATATGTAAGCTAAATGATTTAAGGGATAATTAAATGCGAACCTTTAAACCAGGAGTTTTTACGCAACGATTTCAATGCTTTGCATTTTCTGCATCACCACATATATTTATGAATCAATTGATTAAGTCACTTTTTTCACCCATGTAAATCTCAATGCCACAATACGAACAAATTGCAGTTTTAGCAAGTAATCCAATACTCTGCCATTCTTAAATTACTTGTAAAGGAGTTTGTTTCAACTCCGTTAGAAATAAATCACGTAAAAGAACCATAATAGAACACAAAATCTTACAAATAAAACTAACTAACACAAACGCGAGCCAAACAAAATGAAAATGACAAGTTGCAATTTGAAAGCTTAACAGCAAAAAGTCTTCTGCATTAAAAACAACTGACTAAATGGCAGGTATTTTAAATTTTATTAATAAACTATATATTTTTTCAGTGTTTGTAAATAGTGCCCTCGCGAGCTTCGCTCGCTTGGCCTCACTGTAAAAAAATTAACAAATCCTATAAAATATCAACAGAATAATTTCCAATCGCATGTATATTATTTAAAAAATTTAAATTTTCCGCGTTCATAATTTTGAATTTCCCGCGTTTTACTACGATAATAGCACTGCGACACTTTTAGCTAACTTCTCAAAGGTTGTCCTAAAGTACACATCCACTTCCCTTCATTTTAGAGTTATCATCTCAGTGGTAACAAACATTTCTGACAGCAAATGACGTATTAAGGTATTTTGCAGTTATTCCTAGATGACAAAATTGTTTTCTTTTTTCAATTTGTAATCGCATGTGTTTTCGATGTACAATTATGTGTGGCATAACCGAGCTAAAACGCCTAAAACCCTTTATGTAATGCGATACGTAAAAACACATGTAATGCCACATGGCTTTCCTGAATATATTACAGAAGTAATTCCACATAAAATTTTATCATTTTTTTTCAAGTGGGTGGTCAATTAACTCTATAATCAAAGTAGCAATGTTAGTATTAATTTGCTGTTTAAAAGATACATTATAGCCAAATACATGAATATTTTGATTTTTGTACAACAACCGCATAGTCCTGCGCAAAACCAATACTTACTCTAAACTCTCCTGTTTTTATTTGATAGTTTTAATAAAATTTTTTTACTGTGATTTCAGTTTTTTCGGGGATCACCTTATCTTTTTTTTTCGGGAACTGAAATTAAGTATGCCTTGTTTATAAACACGAGCTCTTTTTTGTGCGAACTTCCCGTTCAGTACAAGGAAACTCTCTCATTAAATCCTTCCATGACCAGAAGTCTGGGGCAAATGTAAGTAATAAAATCTTATCTTGTATCAAATCTGATTCCAAAATTTTTTTTTTATTTGTTTCTAAACAGAAAACAGAAACCCTGGCTTGGTGGTACTCATCGCTGCATTTTACTTCTACTTATTTAGATTTGGAAGTTAAAAGAAGATCAGATTGACCTTTGTAAATTTTATTACTGCAACTCTTATAAATTCGGACTCCTACTGGTATTAGTGGATATTTGTTCCTCTTACTTTCTGGAAGTTTAACTGTTACGAAGTAGTGCTTGAATGGTTATAGTTTCACCGAAAGGATTTTGACATCTTCATCGAGAGATTAATTCTATAGTACTAAGAAGTAACGTAAGGTCGACAATAAATAAATTTGTACATCAAAACGTATTAAAATATCACAAGGTCGCGTAAAATACCATAAAGTTATATTAATTAAGGCTTCAGGTGAGTAAGAATTAACTTAAGTAACGATGATGACAAGAAAAAGGACACTTATAACGGTATCAATAATAGTAATGATAATTATGATAATCAACGGTGCATGGCGTTTTCTACAACTACTTAAAATTTTTTTTTTTTTTTTTTGGAACGGCCGATGTAAAAATTGGTTATGAATTTAAAGCCGAAAATAGTTTTTAAACAAATACAAGCACGCAGCGTTAGGTTAGGCCAGGCCAAATGCTCTGATGGCGCCTCGCGTGGCGTAAAAAGAAAAAAAAAGTACTATTCTAAAAATTCCTACACCAAACGTAGTAAATCGTGCTCTTTCAATTAGTAGCATTAGAAATGGTACATTACGTCACTAGGGCACAAAGTACAAACATAAGCGCCCGAAGGGCGTGCTTTTTTTAGGTTGGTGCCCGAGTCTCGTTTAATGTTTTTCTTACTGAGGGCGCAAAGTGCAATTTTGCGCCCGTAGGCACACTTTGCGCCCAGTAAATCACTTTGGGCCCGGAGGACGCAAAAAACTTTTCTGCCCGTGGGCCCAAATTGATTTACTGGGCGCAAAGTGTGACCCGAGGGCGCAAAGCGGCAGTTGCACTTTGGGCTCATGCTAAGAAATGGTAGTTTTCCTACGAGTTTAAAAAGTCTCTGTTTGCGAACCGAGAGGTTTGCGGCCCGAGCCGAAGGCGAGGGACGTAACGAGGTTCGTAAAGGAGACTTTTCAAACGAGTTCCGGNATTTTAATTTTATTCCTATATAAACAGTTAACGTTCTAATAGCCAATGCCTACTCGCCTGAAAGATTTAACAGAAAAAAAAAATTCCCAAATAAACAGTTGGGTTTCTAATCACCGATGCCTACTCGCCTTAAAAATGATTTTTTTGTTCAATTCTTGATTAAACAGTTAGGCTTTCAATCGCCGGTGCCTACTGGCCTGAAAGATTGAAAAAAAAATGAATCCCCAAATAAACAGTTAAGTTTTTAATCGCCGATGCTAACTCGCTAAAAAGATTACTTCATTTTTAAATCCAGTAAAAAAAAAGCTGGGTTTTTAATCTCCAATACTTACTTGGTAAAAAGATTAATTTATTAATAAATCCAGTGAAAAATGGTTGGGTTACCNTTTTTCGCCCGAGGAAGTACCAGCCTCCCAAAACCACCCGAGGGCGGAAAAAAATATTAAAAATGCCCTTCTTGAAGAAAAAATGCATTTGATGTTTTTATCATAATAGATTGATATTTTTTTGTAACTGACAGCACTGCCAGAAAGCTTAAGAAAAAATACATCAATCCTATGTGTTTATACATTTTTTCTAGTCTAAAATAGTGCTACAATCGAAAACTAGAAACCAAGTTTTCAGCGGTCGTGCGTCACGCTTGAATATTTGACTCGAAGCGCCCTACACAGAGTTAATCACATGGTACTTCTTCAATATGAACAATACTCTTAATCATAATAGAAATAGACTAAAACATTTTGGATCCCTACAAATAATAAGATTTCTAAATTTCTATGAAAGTTGCGACTGATGGTATTGATTTTTGACCACACTCAGGGCCGGTGTGGCAGCCAAATTTAAGCCCAGTTGTCGCCCACTTTCAATTTCTACTTGGGATGGTTAGCTCATTCCTACAATGTTCTACATGCGTAAAAGATGTTCTACAATACGGTACTGATAACGACGTTGATGACGATGATACCGATGCAGATAAGGATTACCATAGCGTGTGCAAATAAAGAACGGTATCTATACGAATGAGTACTAAAAAATTGGTAATGCATTATTCAACTACTGGTTCTTTTGCTATGTATTATGTGTCAAACTACAACCATCATCGAAATTTACAAACAATGTTTCTGAGCGCGTGGTTCAGTTGGCTAGGTCGTGGGTCGGCACGCGGGAGATCGTGGTTCAATTCCCGCAGCCACTACAACTTTTTTGGTCTAGTACATCTATGATTTTTACATGTACTTTGTCACCACACAATACTCCTTGTGAAAAAAGTAGACGACCTTTATGACCAAAATTTCCTTTTTTCTTCCTTTGGCCATGTGTGAACAACACAGACCCACGTTCGATGTTTTGTCTATTTCGACTTGTGCTTTAGTGAGCTTCGAGAGAGTGAAGAGACAATGCCCGCCATTTGAGGCTCATCGGCTCATGGCGAAAGGCGTGAGCTTAAAAATGCATCATTTAGCATATGTACAGGGCGTTCTGATTTTGAGCCCGGAAAACTATACCACGAGATAAAGCTCTCGAAAAGCTTTTTACAAAATTTGGATTCGATGGATAATTAACGAGATATTGTTGATTTAATAATCGATCGATTCCTCCAATCACAGAGCACTTAGCCCTAGGAGGCGGGGCCTAAGCATTGTGGAGGGGTGACTACGCATAGCTAAACTCTTTTACGGAGAAGGTGGTAATAGGTATGCCAGGAGACAAGGTTACCGACTGCAGAGATTTGATCAGTTACCGTACCAGCGCAAAATTCAAATAGCAAGGCCGAATTATTTTAACCGGAGATCTGATTTTTGAAAAATGATTACGCACGTCCACTACACTTATTCAGTGCATATTTTTTTCTCGGTAAATTTCACAGAGAAACAATTCAATTCAAATTTTTTTTAACATGCATCGCCTGATGAAAAAACCAGAATGTGAGAGGGTCTCATGCGTTGAGCTCGAATACTCAGTAAAACTCTTGATCTTTTAACGTTGAACTACTTGGAGATAAAATTTTAATTTTTTGTATACTGTAGAAGAAGCTCATTTCACGCATTAACTTGGTCAAATTTTTTTATTTCATGAAACTTTTTAGTCTGATTTACGAAAATAAAGAAAAAAAAATAATAATAAATGAAATTACGATTAAGCAAGACATGTGCGTTTATGGGGCACACCTCTGTAACGTGTGAGATTTTACTAAAAAATTATCAGTATTTAATCCATACGAAGCTTTATCGTCTGAGAAATAATAGCTACATCTAGAAACTAGAGAAAATCTCACGCTTTCAGCGCGATGGCTCAGCGCAAATCAGAATGCTTGTTTTTCATCTACGTGTTGATAGGTCTTGAACCTCTTGGTCCCTGGAGTACCACATGACTATTTAAAAAAAAGCAAGAAAATTCCGCGCATCGAGCTAGTTCATTTATCAAAAATCTTCTAAATCTAGAGCTTTGATTATCTAATTTTAAAACGTAACTATTTTTATGCCCTCCAACGTCACAAGCACTAAAAGTTTAAGTAGGCGGAAAGGTAATCATTCGTGCTGAGCCATCGCGCTGAAAGCGTGAGATTTTCTCTAGTTTCTAGATGTATCTGTTATTTCTCAGACGATAAAGCTTCGTATGGATTAAATACTGATCCTTTTTTAGTAACATCTTACACGTTAGAGAGGTGTGCCCCATGAACGCACATGTCTTGCTTAATCGTAATTTCATTTATTATTTTTTGTTTTTTTT